>JAIPMN010010633.1:0-15867 GCA_020650975.1 Apostichopus californicus
ATAAACACACACAATATCATAGTATATTTGTTAATGTCCAATCTTAAAGCCCCCACAAGAAAACGACAGGAATGGTATCATCACAGGCTACAAACTATTGATTGTTGAACACTTGTCTGAAGAAATGGTAGTGCATGTGAACGTCAGTGGAAGAGAGAAGACAGTGGAACTAAAAGGTAAATGGCACATCATTTTGATGACTATAATATGTAGAAAACAAATCCAGCTATAGGGTATACTTTCATGTTATTTCGTTAACTTCATTAAGCAGAGGTACACCAGGGACTGACTGAGATAAATAACAACAAGACTGAAGTTTGACTGGAATTGACTACTATGGCAGAAACTGTAGAGTATACAGACGCATCTTTTCACCGTTTCATTTGTTATTCCACTTTGTCAGGTGCACGTGAGAGGGGGGGGGGGGTTCATTGAGATCGCATAATAATTGTCATACTGTAGACGTCAGTTCAAATATTTATCCTCCCGATATTAAAGTAATAATCATAAAATAATTATGTAAATCATTTTTCAACAAAAAATACATTCCCTTCACTTCAGATCCATACATAGATTATGACGTTCGTCTCTATGCTTCGACAAGTGCAGGGTGGTCGGACATTCCTGCTGCGTTATCTTTGAAGGGATTCCCTCCGCCGAATAAAGGTAACTTTATATCGTAATTTCATCTTCAAACAAAATCGAAAAGAGTGATCAATTCTTGACAGAAAGTTTGTCCTTCTATTTTTAACCAACTCACAGATTTCTTGCACATTTTACTGATCCAATTTAGATAACATAAAATTCATGACATAAAAGTTTTATACTTCGTTCCAACCAATTTGCGCTCAAGTCCCCCTTGTGTTTTTTTTTTGGGGGGGGGGGGGCGTGAAACGATTGTCAAGGAGCTACATGGAAGAGATTAATAATAAAATAAAAAAAAACATTGAAGATATATATTATATGATATCAACGTATATAAATGTTATCAAGATAGAAAACCATGTGGTAAATTATCAAAAAAAGAAATCAAATGAAAGGTTTAGCCTTCAATACATACCAGCATACCATACAATAATACAACATGTGTGTTTTTTTGGCTCTTGTACGTTAGCATACCTTAAAAAAAGCAACAAATTCTCTTAGAAATGTACATGATCTTTATTTTGTAACATGTTTAATACTTTCTTTTATTTAACATGATCGTGCTTGTCTATGAGGTGCCGTAAATATATATATGGTTTCATAACCTATATATTGGATTATAATTTTGTCATAAACGGCACCTCATACTTATCTCTGTTTGTTTTCTAGTTCTGTACGTATTGGCTGCTTCTTTCGGAGCACTGACTTTACTGGTACTTTGTCGAGTTGTTTTTATCTTTCGGAAGAAAATGTTAAGTCGTCATCTTCCAGAGCCTTATATCATGCCAGAAGCTAGAGTAAGTATATAAGAATGGTCACCCGTTATTAAAATGAACGGTGCTTTCAACACACTGTGAAGTATTTTCAAAAGCAAAAACATAAGCTTAGGATTTTCGAGGATTTATTAAAGAGTATATTTTTTTGTACAATTGCGAACTGTGGGGCACAACGAAGGATCTTGATCGCCAAATTGACACTTTTCAAAGGAGACTACTTCGTAATATTCTCAAAATTAGATGGACCAATAACTATTGGTTATCAAACGATGAGCTCTACAATGAAACCAACCAAACACCTTGGTCATCCATAGTCGCACATAGAAGATTGAGATTTTTGGGTCATGTAGCAAGACTTCAGGAGGACGCTCCAGCAAAGAAGCATTGAGACATACTGCTAAACCAGTAGGAAGGCCCGTGACTACCTTGCTTGGAAATATAAAGTCGCAATTTAGGGACGTTAACATTAACAATTTCGAGGAAGCAAGAAACCTTGCACAAGATTTTGATACGTGGCGGAGGTTAATCACTTAGCATGTCGGATAGACGAGACTCAACTTACTACTACTACTAAGTAATCAATGATTCTATGACTCTCAACATCTTGTCGCGCGGACGCTTAGCTATTGTAATGTGGCAAATTGGTCGTTGTTTCAGATCAAATTGAACATCCAAATCAACTCCTAAACCTTTACGTTAAAGTCTCAGTACTTGTTTGCCAAATTTAAACTTCGACCTCTCCAGCTTACTGCACTAAAAGTTCAGTGAAAACGACACCGTTCAATGCAATGTTGATATTAATATTCATTTTCTCTATTGAGTTATATGTCGTTAAACATTTTAAGCTGAATAAAATTCGTCAGATTTATATAACGAGTCCGTAGATTCTACAAACTTCAATCAAAATTTGCAAGCACTGCGCAACAGATCATACGCCAATCAAATCTCTCTGTTTTGTTTACGACCGTTAGGCCTAGACTTACTTTTACTATCGTGGCAAGCCTATCTTAGGTCCCTGCTCTTGTATCTTTCTCTCGGTCTTACCGATGTAGCTCGCGAAATTGTATCATTTCCTTCCATAACAATGAATAAACAGGTGTTTTCAGACGTTTCCTCCGTGGCATTGTAAAAAGTGGATGATACGAGTATAGACCTGCGTTACAATCTTGATCGGGCCGCAAATGTAGACTATTTTGTTTACATTTGTGTAATAAACATGCTGACATGGGCGGTCGCAGTGATTTTACGGTATATCGTTCGCGCCATCAAATTTCTTTCTTTCGATTGCGAACAGCTTTTTTCTATTAACCCATCCGGTCAGAGTACATTTAGAATAAGAAACATTGAATCTACTTCGGAAGTTTGTTTTCCGAAATTCATCAGCAAACACGTATTGAGACTTTACGAATCAAGTATGAGAATCTAATTATATCTTCACCAATATCTTTCTTCACATTGCAGTGTTATTCTTTTATTCTTAAATAAAAACTATCCATTTGATCTGGTAGTTCATACATAGGGCAAACTGTATTATTTATCCAATTTGTATATGTCTGGCGTACGGTCGTAAATGCTTCGTCCCAAGGAATAGGCTGCATGGATGGGATGTGAAGGGATTGGGGGTGGGGGGGGGGTAGCCGGATAGTCGCCGTTGAAAATGTATAATATTGTCATTGTCACACTGTCTCGAAATTGACACCAGATGGACACACGATAAAGGAAATGTTCAATTCGGCTCTGATCGTAAAAACATCGGGCCATTCGTGAAGGCATCTTAAGCCATCGTATGACCGCCGGTGGAGTTTTTCAGGCTCCGGCAGCAACTTCGTGAGCGGTGGCAAAATCTTTGGCATGCCAAAATTGTGTTATCTTCGTTTATACTTCGTGTGATCATCGGTGCCATCGGGCATTTTGCCTCACGAAGACAATACGAAGGAAACAAGAAGCTGCCCTATTGTCTAATGAAGGCAACATGAATACGTGAAGCCCTCGCTATGCCGTCGTAGCCATCGTATTATAGTACGAAGACATCGAGATGGGACCACGGTGTCGGCAAAGACAGCCGAATTTGAATAACAATTATCTCAACTAAAAGATAGTACTCACGTTTTCATTTCCTTCTCTCATTTCTTTGTTTCTTTTGCTGCATTTTCATTGAACAGATGATCCAGTATCTTACAAGAAGACGACCTCCAACAATGGAGAAAGAGATAGAAGTGTTTGATGTTTTGAAGTTGCGTCCAGAAACTACAGATCCCGGGAAACGGTACAAGTTAAACGGAGAGACGTTTTCGAAAGAAGTCAATACCGAGGACAAAACGGTAAAGGCAACGACATCTAAGGACGGCCGTCATCCGTCAGAAGAGATATTTTCGACGACAGACTCTGGCGTCTCAAGTAACTGTGATGGGACAGAGTACATAGGCAGTGGCGTAAGCACTTACAACCTGTCAGGTGAGACCACCCAAAACACTGACGTCATGGTTAGAAGGACTGACAAAGTAGACAGTGAGGACAACGTGACGGAATTAACGTATGAAAATGAAGTTGGAAATCATCGTGTCGGTTCTCATGCGATTGACGACGGATATCATAACTGCAATCACGAAGAAATTAGCATGCACGATGATACTGATAGATCATACCAGAACTGTGTTGAAGTCATGCACGGTAAAACGCCTGATAAATGCCATGCCAGTACTGACGATGGCTGTTACGTCGTTGATAGGAGCCATGTTGACTCCCTTCGTGGCGATGGACATCATATGTACAGTAACGTTATCCAAGGTAAATCCCCAGGTGGTAATTGCCTTCATTGCGATGAGAATACGCAGTTGATAGTACAGGATGGAAAACCCGACGAATGTCTTGAAAAGTCTTGAAAACTTACAATTAACGATGGATATCAAATCCTGGTAGATTTATTCTTCTAGTAGTTATGAGATAATTCAAAGAAAATTAAGCCATTTTCTTTTAGTATTTTAGTAGGTACAGTTGTTTCATGGAGCGTCAAAGGAAAATAATGTTTTACTTCATCAAAAATTGGGTTTCTCCTCTTTAAATCAGAAAGACACTGAGATTGTTCTTTACATTGTAGCCTATCTTAATTCAACTATACTCATCAGTCATAGAGTTAACGTTGAAATGGCAGTCGAACCCTTGTGTACTGCAGGTTTGAGCTATTTTGGGGGCTCGTTTGAAAATGTTTCGCCACCAAGTTCCGAAGGATGCTAATGTAATATTCTACGATCGATTAAAATGACGACTATTGTCATAATTATTAATACACATTTATCGTATTCTGTAATTGAAGAATTAGTCAGCCATCAAACATTTTTGTGAGAAACATCAATAGCATGTTACCGTCACAATAATCTTGAAGACATCTTTCAGTTGCCTACAAGACAGGGCGTGGCACTAAAAATGGATTTCTTTCAATAATGCGCTGATGTGTATATAGACTTCTAGCAACAAACATGCTACTTTATAGATTAACCATTTATGCAAAGTCATGGGATTTAGGCCTTATGTCCACGTTGAACTTATGTCTTAACGACAGTTTCAACGTTACTTTTCGAAAGGACGTGCATGTTCGGTCGAATGAAGGTATTAAAATAACTATTTTATATCTACATATATATATCAACTTTATAATTTATTTCGTTCTAATTACTTCATTTACTTCGGGACAGGATGGCGAAGACGCTCTGATATCACGGAAGATTCAATTTTGGTAGTCACATTTTTTTCAGATTAATGTATATATTGTATATGAAGAACGGTTTTGTTGTGATATGCTGAGGCTAGAAGCAAATTTCATATGATATCAATTGAAACGTATTAAAAGGAGATGCTTTGTTAAAACAAAATTTAAAATAGAATCCATACATGTAAATATCCTCACTTTGAAGAACGTGAACCTGATTTTCCCTTCAGTCTAGAGGGACCATGTATATTTACTTTCTGAGTAATATTAATCCACTGAAACACGACCAATAATCATTCTAATTTCCTTGAAAGTCAATATACTGTAGTGTTTTTTCAGGGTGGTGAGAAAGTAGATTTTCTCACACAAATTTGTTTACTCCCATTGTATTATTATATGACAGTAATTAGAGGACCTTATAATGTAGTCTTTGTAATTATACTACTGAGAAACTTTAAATGTGAATTGAAAATCTAATAAGCGTTACGTATAAGTGTCATCTGAGTAGCTTATCTTGATTTAAATGGTGTAAAGACTCGCGCAAAAAGAAACGTCCAATGCCGGTAATCTGACCTACTTTCGTATGAGGTGTAACAGAAGTGTTTATAGACACCACAATCGATCCCAGAAAATACACACACAGCTTGCTACCTTCGGTAATTAGACACTAGTGTACATTCAGTACACACAGCTGCGGTCAATGCCCACAGCACAGTGTACCAACGATACAGCGATGGACATCTCAGGTCCAGCTAAAGATAACAATGTATCACGTTTCATTACTGTCTGCATTTTGTAGCGACAAGCAGAAAACTTCACTTGCAAGCAAATTTTTACAGGGCGGCACGCGGTTTGGGGCGAGTCTTCAATGCCTTTAAAAGCCTAGGAAAGTTTTACTGCATGCATACGCTTATCTTGTTCTTTGTAGAAGGTGTGAGTCCGATTTACTTGTTATATCTGTTAGTTGCTGCTAGTTTTTTAGTTGTTACTTGTCAGTTGTAAGTTGTCAGCTGTTAGTTATTGTTCAGTCAGTTTTAGCTTGTTGTTATTTAGCCTTTTAATTTAGTGTTTTGCGTTAATAAATAGAGTACAATTTTAATAGCTGTAGTTTCGTGACTTATTTTGGAGCTACTATGTAATTCTTTGAACATTAAACATGAGTTCCGTTTAAATGTCTACAAATTACGGTTCGTGGTACATTTCCGTTTAAAGTTTCTACAATTTGGTGGCAACGACGTTACAATACCTTTAGTCGACATTATTCGAGACCATCGTGGGTGTTCTATAGGATAGTAAAGTATACGTTACTAAAAAGCTTTACTGTTTCTTAATCATGTTTTTGTTTATCTGAACTTGAATGAATTGTGATACATTTCGAAAGGTTACATATGGATTAATGTACATTAATTGGACAATTTCAAACATTTCAAACAACATTTCAAATAAATGATATGGACGTGTAAATCTCTCAAATTGTATACCTATGAATTTATTCATCCTTGAAACTGTCTTTCCCTCTGTTTGAAGATATTTTTAGCGCAAATTACCATTTAAAATATTATACTCTGCTATTGCCAAAACTTGATAAATGTTCAAAGACCTTTTTAATATCACGTCTTCTCAATATAAATCGTATCAGGATGGTTTGGCATGGTGAGCCATTCGGTAAAATTGCTTATCTCTGCATGTCGAATTGTCACAAACATGAATAATTAATGCACCAGAACTGAAGACCTCCCACGCTTCTGTGCCAATCACTTCTCTATTACTTGTTCCAACCACCCACTCGGTCATTAACAATTCATTTTTAATCTAATTAAAAAAAAACAAAGATACGGACGGACAGTTGAAAAAAAATGTATAGTTTTGTTGCTGTTCAATCAGTGCACACAGATACACACAGACAACATATAGTAAATCTTAAAGTGTTGTACCAAAGTAAAAACTGGATCGTGCTATGAAGCGGAATCATGTGCTATTAGGATTACAGTAAGAACTGAGGATACGTGTAATCCCAACAAATCCTCCAATTCGATGCATTTGTTGGGATAACACATATCCTCAGTTCTTATACTGTAATCCTAATAGCACATGCTACCGAATTATCAGATTTGTCAGCAATATCCAGTTTTTACTGCATGTGGTACAAAACTTTAAGATGTTTACAGTAGTTACTGTAATCTCTGTGTGAATCGGTGATTCGTTGCATGAATCATGTGGATGAACTCTGAAGCTGGGGAGTTGTGTGTTTCGTGCATGCATGGTATCAAATTTATTTACGAGATCATAAAAATGAAAACTTCTGAACTTTTGTGTCAAGTTCGGGAACCGTTGAATATGAATCATTGATTGTTATCTTTTGTGCTACAAGGTTAACGGTAAACAGGGGTTAAGGTAAACTTCAAATATTGGGCTAGAAATTGTTTCTTTATCAAACTATGTTGGGAGTTGGTATCTTCTTCTTCTTTGTGGGTCATGCAGAAAGCTACATGAGATTACAGGCGACTTCTTGTGTTGAAACAATAGCGATCGGTGGTCCCTCTATTCTAGCAAACAAACTCATCTATAACATCGGTAAGCCTTATAATGCAAAGTGTATATGCCGGCAAGAATAATTATTCTTATATCTCATGTGTGTTTCGTAGGTTTTTCGGAATTTGCTGCATTATGATGAGAATGAGAAATCTTCAAATGAATATTTCTTAGTTCATAATCTGGTTCATTGCACACGGTGATGGCTCTAATACTTTACCATAGTTACAAATGACAAAAATATCATCACAATTATCACGGAGCAAGAAAGGTTATGGCAGCTCACCCAAAACATGGTTAATTTCATGAGAAACAACAGCGATCAGTTGGAATATAAAATACCTTACATCGTTGGCTGAAAATTTGTAAGCATGTTAGTTAGTTTTGGTCGGCCTCTATGGTTTCCTTTTGAGTGTCGCATCTAACCTTTCACGTGCTAGCCGCCAGTCTGTTTGATTGATGGACATCTGACGATTAATTAAAATGTCATTGTAATGAAAAGTGGTACAAAAATACAACCTGGACTGATTGCAATGGTTTTAACGCAGTCTACAAATTAATTTTGTGCCCACAGTTCTCCGATCCCTTTTAACGATATCGTCAGAGGAACGTTTTCTAGACTATCCCATTCATCTATTTCTGGCCACTCCGGATTCACTCTTCACGTACCTCGTAAACGCCTTTTGGAAGCTAGCAGCCCATTAGTATCAGACTACAGCAGCAGCTACTGACAACAGACAATAACGAAAAGGGACACTTTAACACACATACGGGTTACCACACCAGCGGCCTCACAGGCAAATGTGCAACTTATTACGCAAACAGCTGTTGACTTTAATTATAAACTTTTATTCAAATGATTCGAGCTAAGAAGGTATTTGAATAGTAATAGACAAGATACTATACAAAATTCCACGTGTTATAGGTCCACTATCGGTAGCAAAACTTATTTCTTGACCGAACTCATGAACATTTTACCGCTATTTCAAATTCGAAAACATTCCTGAAGTCGTGCAAAAAGCCTCTTAAATATTCATTTATGTTTTCAAATTAAATAATTCGAGTTATGGTGGGATTTAAGGTCCTAAATAGTACCAAACAAGAGACGAAACCCTCCTCTTTTACGTGGTATTAAGTCCACTATCGATAACAAAACTTCTAATGCCAAGTCTGATATAGAATAAACTTGTTTTCCAATCATATATAGTTTTAAATGATGTGCAATAACTTTATGACTCAACACCAATTGTAATACATACTACTTTCTTTTGGCACAGCAATTCTTCAAAAAGAGTATCTAATGCCGGATCATTTGCAAGCTTTTCGAAGAAATTTCAAGTGTTTTCCGATCGTGTAAATATTCACGTTATGTCTAATAACTGAATGGCTCAACCAGAATTGTAACATTTGGGGTCATTTTGTATGGCGACAGACGATTGTGTTTCTTCATATAACTAAGACTTTCAACTTACACTCGTATAGGCCTAACACAGTAATCGGTCACTATGCAAGGGGACTGGGGTTGAAAGCGGACTCAGTCGGTTCGTTGTTTGGTTTTCATGCCTAGGTTCTTTCCTGGGTAACTTTCCTTAAAAATTACCTTGGTTTCCGAGTACCTTGGTCTTTCCTCTGGTACTATCTATACCATGTCAAAGGAGAGGTTTTCATCTTTCTTGGGGTACTATATTCCGGACTCTCAAATCCCTCTATAACTCGAATTGTGTAATTTTTGGAAAATCCATATGATTGAGGCTTTGCCCTCGAAGTTAGGATGTTTTCGCATTTGAAATTGTTAATGGTAATTTTCCTGCTCTCAATGGCTGCTAGGGATCTGTAATACAGTAAGGATCTGTATTAAGGTCGTTCATGTCTTTTGTCAACTAACCACAGTGGCCAAACCGTGCGCAACGCTAAGGTATACACTAATAGCTGTTGTTATTGACTGCTGTTAGTGACTGCTCTTAAATGGCTGTTGGCTTCAAACCGTTCTCGTAAACCACGCAAACATGGCTTTCTTCAAGTTGACATTAACCTGTGTCTTTTTCTATTTTTTTCATTTCGTGCAATGTGACCAAAGTAAACCAGCAGATAACCATCACAGAGAACATATCACTAACGAAAATTTTGTTATTCATCGAGACTCTGGTGACAGATTCCTAGTGAACTTCTGTAAGTCACTCGCGGTCGTTCATTGTTGAACCTATCGCAAGCTTAGGCTAGCATAGGTTTACGTTGCAGACGACGTTATTGGTATTCAGTAAATTATTGACACGTAAGCTAGGCCAACGTTACAAGTACATATATACAGTATGTGCTGTAAACTAGCTACAGCCACTTGATCTTAGTGAAATAATTCGAAATTGCTGCAGATGCAGTGCAGTTCGAAGTCATGCTTTAGTTAGGGAATATGTTTAAATAGACACCATGGTAATCTAGGTCAAAATATTTCCTATAGTAACATGGTCTGTCAAGGCTGCCATGTGAAATACATGTATGTTAAGTTACAAATCGGTGTAAAGATTTGCTTTAAAGTCCCAGGCTCTTCAGATTACAAAAATTGAAAAATATGCGACCCAAGGTGCAGTCGTATACTTAAAACAAATCATACTCAGTCATCAAAGTGACCTCAATTGACCTCCACACCATCAAGAAGCTCAGTGGAATTCAACCTTTTTTGTAATGTTACAACTAATACTCTCTATTCATGCTGTTAACGTACAGTAAATTATTAATATAGATTCGATCTCCACAGCTACAGGTTTGAGTAGTGTGTGTTAGATATGAAAATGAAGGCTTCTTAATTCTTTTGGAAACTGGAAATATTTCTTAGAATTTTGTTTGCAAGGAACCTTCAGAAGAAAATAAAGGCATCTCAATCCTTCACACTTGGACATCATGATTAAAGTAGTGAACATGTGGGCAGAAGGGGCAAGGGAGGGGGGCCGGGGGGGGGAGATAGGGCTGTCATTAAAAAAAATACTGCAACTCATCATAATCTAACTGACCTCTCATATATTTACTGAGAGCATCATGGAAATGTGTTCACAAAGTCCTTTCTCCAAAATCCTAAAGAGGTAGGGTCATCTATGATGCTGAGGGGGAGATCATTAATGAATTTTCTATTTTGTTGTTGTTGATATATCATGCATATCAATCAAGGTGAGTGAAAAATGAAACTTCTGCGATGGTGTATTTTTAATGATTTTCTTTACTTTCTCTTGCAGACAGTGACGGTTGTGCGAGATGTGAAGAGTACATGGCTGATTTCAATAGAGTTGAGGAGACCTTGCAGATTGCTGAGGTGAAAATGTTCGACTGCAATAGCAAAATGGTCATGCAAGGACTGTCGGTCAAAAAAGTTCCATCTTTGCTGTATTTTCGCTATGGAATACCAACCTTTTTTGATGGTGAGATGGTGGCTGTAGGGCCAACGTTTTTAAGGTTGTGCGCGATGTTCATATATGCACGGTGTACATATTACTCTTTCATGGTACAGTATTTCTGTAAAGTCATCTGCATCATCATCTTCAATAAAATACTATGGCTTCACTTCCTCAAAGCAAAGCAAACTCCAGTCACTGCATGTGAACAGTACAGTGACACAAACTGTATTTACAGTACATGGAGTTAATCCTGAAAAGAGACAAGTTTATCAATGGCTGGAGTCAATTAACTTGACTTTGAAAATTAAATAGTATAGTGCCTCAATTCAGCTGTCAATTGACGGTGAAAAACTGCATCTCCTACATCTAGGTAATTAAAAGCTGACAGCATTTTTAGGTATAAATTATCCCTTAAACCTGAAGCTATGTGATCAATGACTATGACTGTTTGGTATGGAACGCCAAAACTGACAAAAATGCATTTAAAAATTTATGTTAACCTAAGTCATTATGTGAACACAAAGTTATCACCACTTAATGACCAAGAACAATTTAAGTCCTTATGTGGCACTAATAGCACCTCCACATAATGACCAAGAACATTTTACTTATCATGCGATCTTAACACCGCCACATAATGACCGCCAATACCGACAATATTCACAAGCCCTTATGTGGGGATTCGCATATCTCGCCACAAAAGGACTATGCAGTTCGTTAGTCCTTAGGTGGCGTTCCATAGTTTGGTGGCATACTTTGATTTCTGAAGTGAAGGGGTAACATTTATTTCAGTCTCTATTGGCTTTCGCAATTCATTTGCACACACAACAGCTATTTTATAAACAATTTGGGACACACAATCTCAAGCCAGTGATCAATGCAGCCGCCACGTTTCACCTCCAGAATGAGATGTGTAAATTAGGTTATGGTTTAAACATCCATGCATTTACTGTATATGGTATTAAGGATTTTGTTGTTGTCATATTTGATTTAACAATTAGAACTGCTTCTTGAATCTTCACTGCACGACAGTGTACATGTACAGTGGTATGATAACCATGTCAAGAAAAAATGTATGGTTTGTTACGTATGTTTTATTATGAACAATGACAGTTCTCAATATGTGGCAAACCTTGTGAAATTTCTTCCCTATTGAACCTTTGAACATAGTACTTAAACTGTGGCAAAAGTGTATAAAATCTTCTGAAATTTAAACGCCCAAATGCAAGTTTATGAAAGTTAAATTTTTTAATTATAAACTGAAGTTAATGAAAGTCAGATGTTTTTCTTTTCAGAGGTGAAGTATTTCATGTTAACAACAAGGCACTTTCTTTAATATTTTGAAGGGATCCCAGTAGCAGAAGATATCATAGAATGGGTTGTGGACAGTCATGAAGTGCTCACAACAGAACTGCATGACGATACCTTTGAACATCTCACACAAGCATCTTCAGGAGCCACAACTGGAGACTGGATGGTCGTCTTGTAAGCACTTCCTAGTTACCATAATTGGCCATCTGCATGTTCATTCCTCAATCATTCATTTAGTGAAGAATGGCAACTGCAAAAAAAAAAAAAAAATTGAAATTGAGCTCACTCACTTAAATAAAAAAAATTGATAGTAGTGTGCAATCAATTGAACAGTTCTGTTGCTGTTATTTAAAATGTGAAATCTGAACTGAATCGTTTAGAGTCAAAGTCGCTCTTTTGGGCTGATTCTTTTTTGACTAATGATTTTTACTAACAGGGCAAATTATAACCGGTAGCCTCTTGTGCCCGAGATGACCAACTTTAAACCAAGCAGCATTGGTGGTCCTCCAAGAGACGAATACAAATATTAGGTTACATCCAATTCAGACTGCATTATAATATAGATCACCCCAAATAGATAATTTAATGATAACTTGGTATCAATCTCTGTCACTATGGAGATACTGAAATAAAACAAAAATAGTCATAGGACTTTGATCCAATGTAAGGGAAGTTTTAAATGGCCACAGGTGGTGGTCTATTAACTAAACCTAGTTGGGGGGGGGGGGGCCTACACATCTCTCTTAAAGTGTACATCTTGGTTATTCTTCATTCCTTATTTTTCTACATTTTTTGGACAACCAACTGTCGCTGTTTGGACAAATAAAGAATAAGTTCTGGGTGTCCATGGGACAACCAGAAAAGATCCTTACAAATTTGCCTAACTATTAATATTGATAAAGGTCTGAATACAGCCCTTAAATCATATTTGAAGCATTTTTTAAATCTACTAAGGGCTATCCATCTTATCCTATTTTTCTACTTTCATTTGGTCTTAAAAATTGTTTGTATAATTTTCTGTCGTTCACGTTAAAGATGTTTCTTTTCCTATTTTTCTTGTTCAGCTGTATTAAAGCTCATGCAGATTGCACCATACTGTTAGCATCATTGGAGCATGTTGCTCTGAGGTAAGTGCTATTTGTTTATATATGGAAGCGTGTTCCGGTGATTAAGAGAAGCTAGATGCATTGAACTGTCATCATCAAATATTACACACATTGCTAGTATGTTAATATATCAATGTCTACACAAATGCTGAAAGTCTTTGTTTAAAAAGCCTGATAATTGTCAAAATAATTGAACATCAACATTTCATGTAATTGTATATATCACTAATGATCAACTAGGAATCGCAGGTTTTAGTCCAATATACTTCAGAGACTTTGATGCAATGTTATAAACTGACGCTCACAGCTTAAGCTCAGTTTAGCGTATGAGATTGAGAAAAAAACCTCAAAGAAGCTTTCTAATTGGTCGATGATCAGACGTGTAATGTTGCCAAATGAACGGTGGGTTAAAAAATGTCACCAAAAGTTACCTTCAGAGATTCCTCAAAGGAATTCTCAGCGGTTTTAGAGACAGCAGCTTGACAAGTTTTGCAGAACTAGATAGGACCTACATGACAGCGCCCTCCGATCCGTATTAAATCCTACATGTCACATTTTTGCAACCAAAGAGACTGTATATCTTTAATAGACAACATTGCTATGCAAGTTAAGTGCTTCAAATTCAAAGTGGGATATAGTTAAATAGATATGGTAATAAGGCAACCAGCTTCCCCACAACAAGTTAGGTTTAGTGGTTTCACTGGTTTGAGTGCTTACTTTAAAAGCCATTTATTGATATGAATAAATACTGTAAGCCAAGATAAATGTATCTGTGTATACTGCAGGGGTAACCTGCTGCCAAAGTATTACTACAAGAATATTCTTTAATGGTAAATGTTTTTTTTGGGGGGGGGGGAGCAGAGGGTAGTGGGATTGGTGGACACTTGTGTATCTTATAGATTTATGATTCACCAAACATATATCAAAGGTTGATGCAGATATAAATTACATTTCTGCCACAAATCACAGATGTAACATGAGAAATTGTTTTCTCTCTATTTGGAGTCATAACGCTGATTGACAATTTATCCTGCTGTTTGGTCCTATCACTCTGAAGTCCAGAGATACCGTTGCCACATTTTTGGAGCCTTTTAATTGAGCGCGTACTTCAGAAGGCATTGTTCATAAAACTTCAAATGTGTTACACAGATGACTTTATAAATGAAACTGTTTCAAATATATAGATAAATATATATCATCCTCATTAACCTTAGCAAATGTTGCAGGTCTTAACATGCTGTCTACAAAGCCATTGTTGCAACTAAATATTAACTCCTTGTAAAATGTAATTTGAAAATTAAAGAGATGATTGACACAAATGCAGATTTTGAACAAGTGAAAAGAAATTGGCTAGAAGCCTAGAATGAGATTGGGATAGTGAGCTCATGTGTTGTATCGAGTAAAATGTCCAGCTGTCATATGTTGCCATAATCACTGATTACATTTAAAAAAAAGATTGTCTTTGCTAAAAGCCAGTCACATACCACAGGGATAGCAAGAGACTTCTTTTTTGCAGATATGTATTATTATGATTATAAGCATGGACGTAAACATCTTTAATAAAAGAAACAAAAACTTTCTAAAATGGGATTGCAACCATGTAACTTCATGAATACAACTGTGCTTTACCAATTGGGCAATACAACAATGATCATGATGATCATCATCATAATGAAGATGACCATCATGATCATCGTGATCATGATGATGATGATGATGAAGACGACAACGAGGATGATGATGATGATGATGATGATGATGATGATGATGATGATGATGATGATGATGATGATGATCGTGATGATGATGATGATGATGATGATGATCATCATCATCATCATCATCATCATCATCATCATCATTATGATCATGATAATGACAATGATGATGATCATCATCATGATGATGATGATGATCATGATGATGACCATGATGATGATTATCATGATGATGATCATGATCGTGATGATAATGATCATGATCATAATGGCAGGAACATGATAGCAGGTGAGCTAGATTTGTACACTTTCAAACATACATATCATTTTGTCATTTCTCTTTTTTCATTGCAGACTTTTAAATAAGGTCAACGCAGCATGGATTGATATAAACCATAATCCTGAACTAAAGGAAAGGTTCAACTTAAAGAAATCAACAGAGATACTTTAGTAAGTTCCTTTAAAAGCCATACAATTCTGCTACTGTATGCTCATTGTTCATCAGTTATTAGGCTTATATTGTCAGCGACTTGCTACATGTGGATATGTATTTTTATTTTATTTTTGTATGGGTGGTGGGGGAGGGAGGGAGGGAAAGTCATACCTCTGTCAAGACTATGACATATCTCTGTCAAGAGTATGACGTATCTCTGTCAAGAGTATAACATACCTCTGTCAAGAGTATGACGT
>JAIPMN010010634.1:0-14582 GCA_020650975.1 Apostichopus californicus
ATATTATGTTATTTACGGTTAATCGCATTTTTAGTGTATATAGTAAATATAAAATAAGTTTAAAAACTAATCCTTCATTGCATTGATTCGAAAATATTTGCAATATAACAATTATAGTCGTTATTGGTAATTCTTTTTAATTATATTGCATGACACATTAATTAATAGATTCTAAATAATCATACAGTAATTTTTTTTATTATTATTTTGCAGTATTCATTCGCCATAGCAAATAGTCATTTAAAAACATTAATTTGAATTCAATTTACAAATTCGCGAGGATCGAATCACATCCGGTGTTATTATCCCAGTGTGATCTTGACATTCAGTTGACATTCTATATAATTTGGCGGAACATATGCAGGTATATAATAGTGTGAGACTATAGGTAATTAAAAATACTCATCACAGATGTGAATATATAACACAGGAATGTTAGATCATTCGAACAGCTTGTATAAAGGTTAATGTGATTTGATGGTTTGAACGGATCTCAGAAGAACAAACAAATCTAAACTGTTACTTACCCATAAAAAAATATATATATTATAGGCCTAGAATGAAAATGCCCTTGATGGCTAATAGCCAATCACTTTGAACTTTTTACTACAAAGTTATTCTTAACCCGTAATAACACATACAAATAGTTTATGTATGGTGGTTGCTATAACCTATACCTAACGGAATATATAATTGATATCCGGTTTACACAATAGGGTACCGTTACAAAATTGTGATGAACATGATAACATGAGTCCATCTATCCTATATATGCCTAGTTTCCAAATTCTTTATTCGCGAAATTATTAGTCGTACAGAGCATCGATCTCACCACGGCAAAGTAAACTCATCTTAAGCAGATAAATAATATCCTACTTATACTGAATTGCTAGCTTCTTAAACTATTGCCTTCAACTGAGGCTTATTATTACTTGGGAACATGTTTAATTTATAAGTCCCTGGTAATTTGCAGAGTTAATTTCAGAATAGGCAATAAATTTAACTCACAGTAAATTTGGTATTCTCTCAACGTCTGTTTCCAGCCACCTGGAGCGTGTAATCTTTTTTCTTTTACAGTTACTGTTACACCATCGTGAAATCTTCACCGTTGCTTGAGCTGATTTGTAATGACTTCGTAGAAACAACCAGATTTGCACACCTCGTATATCTGTAATCAGTTTTATTTCAAGGAAGCGGTAAAATCCAGGGAATCGCCATCATTATACTGAAAACAGCTGTTCGCAAAGCTCAAATAGCTCCCGGGTTAGTTCATTTTGAATGTAGGGGAGAAATCACAGAGTTCTTCCATCAGCGAAGGAAAAAAAGGTTGCTTAACCGACAAACTCATAGACAGATATACTTATCGTTTTCGGGGGAAGTAGAAATAAAATAGAATGCTTAGACGATAAATACGTTTTTTGTTGTTTTTAAGCATTTTTATTCTATTCTTGTTTCAAATTGGTCACGTTGGATGGGCAAATTTAGAGGCACAAGAACCTTGTGTTTTTAGGTTTGCTGATTCTTCACGTTTAAAAAGAGATCTGATCAACGAAGGGCAAGATTGATGAGAATATTCTGCTCAATATCACCTTTTACTTTATTGGTAACACATTCAGTCGTCGATACTAGCGTATTTATTGACAGACATAAACTTAAAGACTAGAGGAGCCAAATAACTGCAAAAGATCAAACAAATATGCGTCTTGGTTCAAGTATTTTTGAGTTTATATATCGGTGAATGAAATATTGATAATCAATAACACATAAGCACACGTCACGCCTTCACTTTGGTTTACTATGCCGACTTTGTCATGATTTGATCGTAATAGCTCCCTTGTTACAGTTTAACAAAAAACCTCCGCCAAAAAGAAAAGGTGTAAATGTAAAATAAAAAGCAGTTAAGTTTCTGTTCATACCCAACTGGCGGCTCACGAACCAAATCCAGGCAGCGAAACATCTCAATCCGGCAAGCGAAGAAAAAAAGGGAGAAAGAAAACAAAACAAAGAAAACAACGGCCCTAGGCTAAATGTTAGTACGTTAATCGAATAGGCTTACCGACCTACCCTGTACATTGTTCAATCTAGGAATATGCTAGTGAATACCGACGCCTGCCCTGTAGCCAACATTGTTCAACCTAGGTAGGCTATAGCCCAGCAAAAAAAAAAACGTTATCATAACAATTTTAAAAGAGCCTCTAAAATATGTTTTTATAACGTTAAATGTGGTGTTATAAAAACGTCGGCATAACGTTTCAAGGAAATATTAATGTTATATTAATGTTTTAACGAAAAAACGTTTGAAATAATAGCCTGAAAACGTTTTCGTGATATATTTATTACACCACAAATAACGTTATCAAAACAAAAGACGAAACGTTTTAATAACTTTTTAAAAACGTTTTTGTGTTTGCTGGGAGGCTAGTGAATACCGACCTGCTCTGTACATTGTTCAATCTAGGTATAGGCTAGTGACTGCCCTGTACATTGTTCAATCTGGGAAGAGGCTAGTGAATACCGACCTACCATGTACATTGTTCAATCTAGGAATAGGCTAGTGAATACCTGTCATGTACACTGTTCAATCTAGGTATAGGCTAGTGATTGCTCTGTATTCAATCTAGGTAAAGGCTAGTGAATACCGACCTGCCTTTTACATTGTTCAATCTAGGAAAAGACTAATGACTGCCCTGTCCAGTGTTCAATCTAGGTAAAGGCTAGTGAGATTTTGGTTCTTTCTGGCCCGTTGCACTAACCAACCTTTTTCTCGGGCCGTGTATAAGATTTATTGCGAACCATTGACGTAAGCATTCACCAATCCCAAGCTTTCCCTTTCCTTCTATACACACGTACGCAGTATATATAGTTTGCAATACATAGCCTACATGCGATAGAATTATATGTTAATCTGTCCCTACTTCACTGGATTACAATTAAAGTATCGTGTGCGCACGAATGACTACGGATTTGAAGGCTCGTTCAAAGAGCTTGATGGGTTTTCTTCTCGCTAGATGTGTTAATCCTGAACTATTATATTGATTTGGAGCACACGAATAAATTATTTGAACATGCTTCGACAGTGTCGTCAGGATTAAAATTGCCTGTGCTCACTATCCAGCTATACCATCTTTTTTGGGGGTGCAGGAAGGGGGGGGGGCGGGCATTGTCCTTGAATAACGTAAAATCAGGAATCTAGTTAGTTTCGTTCGATGCAACCGGAGTAATTGCTACAAGGAAGAGAAATCCACTTCTCCTTTCTGTATAACAAGAGTTCATTCGTTCGATTTCCGTGCTTGCCTTGGCCAATGATCTCTTAATACTCATGTTCCACACAATACCCGTTCAGTTTCATGTTAATACATTTAAATTATAAGTCAAAAGCTTGGGCAACAGCCACCTTTCAAAAGTGTGAGTACATGCAGGGATGTGTAAGTCAGATGGACATAAAACGAGTAGACTAAGCTACTGGCGTCTTGATCATCCATTTCCATTTCAAACTGACAGGGTTTTACAGATTAGTCGGTGATGCTGTTTGATTTTAATGGGAATTTCCTTACAAAGCTGGCATGAAAAAAATAATACTGATTTGAAGGGGAAGATGTTGCCACCATGGTCAAAGGTTAATCTTGACTAGAGTGCGACAACGGCCGGTGGTATTTATTAGCAATCGCGACAGCGTACTATCAAAATGTTTCTGTATTGAACGAATCCACATAAACAAGAATACAGAAACGTCTCCTAATCAATTATTAGGTATATAAAGTATTTCCCCCCAAAATGCTTTTTATTGCATACGAACGATAACTCCATGGTGTCTAAAATTTTAAATGTGAACTTAACAATCAGGCCACAACGACTGGCAAGAGTACGTCTTATACTCGTGTCGATTTGCAGATTCTAACCTACTAAAGGTTTAGTAGACTACAAATTAAGGGCATTTTGAGTAATTATAAAGCTGCTAAGTTCATGGCTTACTTAACAGTAAAAAAAAGACGGTATTCTTGTCGACATCAACCTCACGTCCAATAGACTCTCGTTCGTTTTATAGCCTTCTCATTAACATATGCTGAGTATGAACATCGCACCGGTAACTCTTTGAAAAAATTCCGTGTTCAAGGACAAGAATATATACTTTTTATCTCTTCTCAACCCTTACTAATTTTATATTTCGGAGACATTTGGAAGCTTTTTACTTGTCACACAAACACAACTGTGAGAGAAAAAGAAAAGAGACAAGAAATGCCCAACGGCACAATAAAAATACGAATATTAATGAATCTATCGCATTTTCATTTACTATTTCATTTCATTATATTAATAACATTGACGGAAATGTTCAATCGCATTCGATATAAAAGTCATTTCAACTTCGTGAGGAATTGGTAAAATTATCATATCAACCATGAAATTCGTGATAAATATTCTCGTTAAAATAACTTCCGTTTATGTCGATTGCCCTTCTACTTTAGTACACTTCACATTGTACTTTTCATGAACTCTAGCTACGCAAGGAGACATTTGTAAAGGCGAACTTCTCCAGATCACGCATGATGGCCAAAAAGAAGATTAGGATTGTTGGGCAACTTAAAGCAGCATTTTGAGAGTCTCATAATACTTCAAGAATGATAGAAATCGCGTACATTCATACATTGAAAGCTTCTTTAAAGTACCACTTAGGGTTTCAATCAGCTACAAGAAACTAAACATAAGGCAAAACACTGACTCAATATTCACAGTAACAGGCCTGCAGCCAGGCGGACCATATCCTCCCCTGGAGACTACTGCCTACCTTCTCCAGCATGTGTACAAGAACTTCACTAGTTATAGGTCACAATAGCCTTATGTTCCTTCTTTAATCATTGGTTCACTTTCTTCAATTGTTGATGCCTCTTCAATACAAAATTCTGTTCTTTAGTCCAAAATATTCAAATCACTTAAAATGCCTATAAAAAATATTGCCAGGAGACATAAAGTTGCCAGAAACCAAATCACAAAGTCGGTTACAACTTTGGTTTTATAAATTTATCAATGGAGTTACTCTCCTAAACTTTGAGAGTAACAAATTGTCTAGACCAGGCAAATAGTTGTATGATACCATCACATAACTACGGCTGTTCAATTCCCTCGCAAATGAAAAGTAAAAAAAGATGAGCTAGTGAATCTTCCAAACATAACATCTCTAATCATTAGATTCAATTGAATTCCAAGAAGATGTTTGCTTTTCTGCTGTAATTTTACAGCAGTTTTTGTAGGAATTCCAATATTTTATTCATCAAAATAAATATCAACAATGAGTTAAACCCTACCATAGCACATTTACCTGGTAAAGCTTTCTTTATGGATGATTGGGTTGAATTTTGCTATTCTCATAAGCTGCTAACTTTTAATGATCAGATTATTCCACAGTTATCCCTATACAGCCATTTATTTACTGGCGGTGCCTGAGAGAGTTAGCTCTTTCTGTGTAAAAGATGATAAAAGTACAATGACCATGTAAATAACAGAATTGCAGTTTGTAAGAAATCTTCTCTATATGGCTGTTACACACAACCAGCGGCCCTAACAAAACTAATCTTACTAATCACCTGACAACAAAGGTATTTCTAGAGGTACTGGGCTACCCTTCTTGTGTATCTTGTGGTGCTTGTATGACTATGTTATGTCCATGTATAACCAATTGCTTGCCCTCTTGATTAAACTGAACAGTCTCTTCTCTATAACCATCCTCTTGATGATCGTCCTCATTTCCAAATCCATTCTCCTGCTCCTGCTGCATTACTTTCTCTTCTATTTGATGAACATCCTGCTCCGCGTTTCCATCAACTTGTTCTTGAGATACAGCGCCATCTTCCGACTCAGCGTTATCCAAGTCATCCTGCTGCCTCACAACAATCACTGATTCATTAACAAACTGCCCTTGGACAACTTGTCCTTCCACAGTTGTGAATTCTTGATTATCTTCCACAAACTGTGTGGTCTGCTGTAAGACCTGGTGGTTACCTGAAGACACCAATCTAGTCTCTACCGCTGGTAACTGATGCTGAACCACTGACACGTTGCCTTCTTCGTCCGTGAACTGATGCTGTTGTATCACCACCTGTCCTTCGTTGGATACCGTAATTTCCGGTTCCGCCACTACCACCTGGTTCTGTATCCCAATCACCTCGTGCTCTTCAACAATCTGGCCCTCAATCACGGCTACAGATTCATCCTGGTTAAGCTCTCCACGACGCTCCACCACTTGTAGCTGGTGGTGCTGTACTCCATCCTGTTGCACGATCGCGACATGATGCTCAACGCTGGATAGTTGTTGGTTCACCTCTGCCATGACTTGTCCTAGTCGTTCAGTCTCTACGTTCGTGGAGGAGGCATCTCCGCCATTTTGAAGAGCTACTTGATGCTGTGCGACTATATGAGCAGCCTGTAGGAGACTCTCGGCTGCAAGGTGTCCTTCCTTTTGTAAGCTTGGATCTAGTTCAAGAACAGCATACACCGCTGGTGGTTGATTGCATTGGTACAAATCTTTACCATGTTTCTTCTTCATATGTTTTTCCAGGTACTGTTTTCTTATAAACCCTTTCGGACAGTATGAGCAACAGTGAGGCTTATCTCCTGTGTGAGTCCTCTCGTGATTATCCTTATTACCCTTCTGTGTGAAAGTCTTGTCACAGTAGGCACATTTGTAAGGTTTAATACCTGTGTGACACCTCTCGTGCCGTTTCCTCTCCGCATTGAAAGGGAACCCTTTACAACAATAGTGACACTTGTAAGGTTTCATTGGATGTCCCTCCCTGTGTTTCTTTAATTCGTCATCGGAAGCAAAAGTATCGTTGCAGTTCTCATTTAGACATTTAAAGGGTTTGAAGGTAGTATGTATCTTCTCGTGAGCGTCCTTGTTCCCCTTTTGAATGAAACTTTTATCACAATGCTGACATATGTAAGGTTTGTAACCAGTATGAATCCTTTCATGTCTGTTCCTAGACCCACTCTCTGAAAATGCTCGGTCGCAATGTCTACACCTGTACGGCTTTGCACCGGTGTGAATTCTCTCGTGTTTATCTTTCTGACATTTTTGCCGGAAGCGTTTGCTGCAGAATATGCACTGGTGGGGTTTCTGGTCAGAGTGTGTGCGTAGATGCTGTTTGTACTGTGTATTGGTGGTGAATATCTTGTTGCAGTGTTTACAGGTCCATGAAGATAATTTATCTTCAGTTTTCACCTCCGACGGAGATTCGCCCATCTCAAAATCTTCCTCCTCCGGCTCAATCTCTCCATCATCTTCATCTTTTACATTGATATTCTTTTCATTCTGTTTCCATTTCTTTCTTGGATTGTCGTCATCTTCATAACCCCTTTTTTTGGAGCGTCGTTTTCGTTTACTTCGTCGTAAAGTGTTTTTGTCATCTGATTTCCTGGTAGTCACTGCTGAAGACTCGTCACCTAGAATAATGAAAATGCCAGGAATCATTACCTCACATCAACACATCAACAACCAGGGAGAGGTTGCTATTCCTTTTTTCTTTTCTTTATATAATTTATTTATCTTGAGCATAACAAGCTCAATCCGTAAGAACTGTCTAAGTTTTGCATTGCAGTTTCCTAACAGTGCTGTAAGTTACTGCAAATCCTAATTGCAACAATTGGTCGCACCTACAAGCAGGAATTTTGCACCAGACAAAAGGAGTGTTGCAGTTTCCTACCACTGCTGTAAGTTACTGCAAAACCCTGATTGGTCACACCTAAAAGTAGGAATTTATACATTTCATATTTATACATAGGAAGTTATTTATATATATATATATATATATATATATATATATATATTGAAAACGTAATGAGAAGGAAAATCCAGAACAGTGAAAAAACTTCCAGCCTCCACTGGGATTCGAACCTGGGCCTTCTGCTCTGTACGCGGACACCCTAACCAACTAGGCCATGGACGCTGATTGTATGTCCAGAGGTTCGAAACCGGTAAGGAAGGTCGTAATTCCACTGTAGGCGTTTGTCACCTGTATCGAACAATACTAGTTCTGTTTTTTGGTGACATATTTTGCCTTACCCTAGAGATCAAACATGATGCTAACCAACTCGAAAATCATTTGTGATTCCTAAAGTCGGATCTCGAAAGAGATACTTAGAACTATTCTAAGTAGCTCTTTTCTAAGTATCTCTATTCTAAGTATCTCTATTCAATCTGTTAACAAGTGGAAATTGTTATGATCGGAAATCAAATTAACTATTGAATTAAATAGTACTAGAAATATAACTTTAGAAATGTGGTAGAAAATTTATCAAATTTAAATCACATGATTAATATTTTGAATAGTTGTGGTATGGATGTAAATGCAACTAGTCCACCCTCCAGAGAGAGAGCTATGTGATTATAAGACTTTTTTTTACTAACCATTTAATGCTGCCCGTAAAGAAAATTTGTGTCCCACATATTTTCATGGAAGTTGTTATCTGTTTTGTTTTCAATTTTCTTCAAAGTTTATTCCTAGTTTCATCATTTCTGTAGTGATATTTGTGTGCAGTAACGTCAGATTTTTCTAAATTCAAAGCAAAATGCATGTTTTACTATAGGAATATATCACCTATGAAAAAAGTAAATCAGGTATGATTTAAAAAAAATAACTTCACTGAGCTTCACAACACAAGGGACATTCTGTACATTGAAGAAAGACTTAGAAAACAGATTATTAAGCTCTGCTGATGAGAGAAATTAAGAGAGAGAGAGGGTGAGGGAAATTTCTCTAATATGTTGAATATAAACTACAGGCATTTTCAGTTGTGATCTAAATGCAACCATAGCCATGAGTGACATGTTACCTATATAGTATCTGTTCATGTGTTAAATCCATAATGAATGGAACTAAGGTCATGTGTTATTGATGTAGAATTCAGATATAAGATACAGCCAAGTTGTCAATTTAAACAAGAGAAGTAACACTAACATCTTAACATTTAATATTAAAAGCTATTTATGTAATGTCTGCTTTCAGTGCAGTGATGAGAGTCTTATACAAGTGGAGAGAATACTTCTTTAAATGAATATATACTAATGTTCAAAAACCATCATGTCAAACGTCTTCCACTAACCACCCCCCCCCCACCCCCTCCTGACCCAACGTGTAAGACTAAGACTAACTAAGATACTTTCAAGTGTTGAGTGCATTTATAAAGGAGACTTAGAGATTGTTGACGTCATGAATAAACTTAAAATTCAGTGTCCTCAGTAACAGAAGCAATATATAACTATCGACTTAAACTTTTTTTAATCCTTGCTATTTATATTTAATGGCTGGGCTGATGATAGTCTTATAGAGAAGTAAAATAAGATGAGACATTTATCAATATCTTAAAATCTGAATGACAAGAGGCCTTCAAATATTTAACCAAAGCCATGTGTAACACTATAAGTAGTACATTTCATGTAAGGAATACATTAATGAGAAAGAGACATACAGTAGAGCAGGGGATTATTCAAGTTATGAACAAAAGGAATATATCCAGATACTTGATATGACCCATGTGATCAGTAACCAAAGTCGTACAATCACCACTTGATTTTTAAATTTAAGACAGTTTACTGAAATGTGTTGCCTGTGTTGATGAGAGGCTTACCGCATGTATGAGAAATGTTTCAAAGGAATATATTAATAATATGTAAATGCAGAAAAGCACAAGGGGGTTTCAATTACCAAATTCTGGAGAAACTGGAGAGACTTAGTGAGCTGGATTATCCATTTCATGAATAAATTTAGGTGCAACCAGAGTTGTACCTTAAGTACAACAACCTCTAGACAAGGGGTTGTCAATAGGCAGTTTGTGGGCCATGAAAGATTCCACTTTGGTGAAATAACAAGAGCCCAACAGGCACTATGGTTCCTTGCTTAAGTGTTGTATGTCATAACCTAATATCATAGTTGATAAAATGAATGCATAGTATCAACTTCATACAAATGAGCAGGTTCCAAAGCCTAATAAAGTCATGCTCTGACTGACTGATTTGAGGACACAAAATTGTCTGCCTTTTCCAGGACCTAACGGTAAAATTTGGGTCGATAAAATTTTGCATCTAAACATCCAAAAAAAATTGGCCAAACAAACTGGTTCACAAATATATTTGCCCCCAAAACTTTAACCCCCCAAAATGTGGGACCAAATGGTGTCAAAGATATTGGGCACAAAGAATGTTTCACAAAAATGCGTTTGAGGTGGAATATAATTTGTGCCCACCTGGCCCAAAAAATGGGTTGGAAATTTTTGGGGGCCAAGTTGGTCCCAAAAAATTTAGGCCTACATATACCAGCTTTTAACCAACAACTGCATACCCAAGTTTGGCTATAAAAAACTTAAGGTTGCAGAGTTATTGCAATGTAAAAAATTTTACATTTGACCCCATAACCTTATAAATATTCATAGGGTCAATGCCCAAAACAATAGGGCACACGTTTTCACTATAATACATCTACACAGCATGTATGACAAATATCAATCACTCCTTTGCTAAGTGATTTCGGACCCATGCAAGTGTCACAGATGCACACACAGAAACATACACACTCCGACCTGACTGCATAGGTTCATTTACTTCCAGGAAGGAACAAAGAAAACCAACCCACAAGTTTGCATTAACAGGGCACAAGGGCCAATAAGGCCACGGGTTCGTGAACCTCATTTAGCTTATTATGTCCATTATTCAATATAGGTGTAGGGAGATTTTGGTCCTCCCTGAACTTTTGCTGCAACTTATGTCTCTCTTGCTCTTGTAGAAATTTTAATCGAGAATCCCTGTTATATATCTTACTTTTTATGTATTGTCACGTAGTGGCTGTTTGGATTCTTAGCGAAACAGAGCAAAGTGTTTAGCTATAGACACATCATATATACTGCCTCTTTAACCTCTTGAAATTACGCTGCTTAAATCAGACCATAAATTTCCCCCGCCAATTTTTTTTCCTTCTTTTTTTGTTGTAAACCTATCAACAGATTTATAAAGAAGGACAGGTGAAATGATGAAGGTGTAATATCACATTAAAATGTATCACACCTATGCAGTATACTGTCATATGATGAATAGAAAGAATGATTGATCAATGGAAAGAAGATTATTTAAATTAACAAATGCACTGAAATCCAGACACTAGTTATATCTTGCATATACCTAAACTAAGCAGATTATAGTCTAGAGCAATAGCAACTAATACTGTACAATAGGCATTTGTTGTTGGAGATTTTGGCTAAATGTTATACACAAACCACTTCCTCTCCCCTCCTTCTTACATCACAATCACCCTCCCCATCACAATCCCCTCCCCCTCACATCACATCAAAACACCTCCCCCTCCCTCTCACATCACAATCCCCTCCTCCTCACTACACAATCCCTCTCTTTACATCCCAATCCCCTCCCCCTCCTCACATCACAATGCCCCTCCCCTCACATAACAATACCCCCTCACATCACAATCTCCTCCACCTCACATCACAATCCCCTCCCCCTCACAACACAATCCCCTCCCCCTCACATCACAATGCCCTCACCCTTGCATCACATTCCCCTCCCCTCACAACCCCCTCCCCTCACATCCTCCTCCCCTCCCCCTCTCAATGCCCCTCCCCCACACATCACATCCCCCTCCCCCACACATCACAATCCCCCTCCCCCACCCACTCACATCACAATCCTTCCTCCTAACATCACAACCAACCTCCCATCACAGTCCCCTCCCCCTCCCCCTTACATCACAATCTCCCAAACTTTCTCTTCTTTGCAACAGGCAGTATAAAGTTACTGAAGTATACATTCTTTTGAAACTGAACATACCTTCTGTTTTCTCCTGTTCTGCTCCGTCATCAGCCACCACAACAGTTACTAATTGTTCTTGTTGTTCGTCTTCTAGAAGGCAAAACAGTAACATTTCACAGTAAATTGCGTCAAATTCCTGTGATATTGCTTTGTTTATTAATATCCGTACTGTCATAGATTACATAGTGGGGAACAATTAAAATTTAATAATAAAAAGTGCTTGTATTATGCATTATAATTTGCAAGGGTTGTTCAGAGATCTCAGTCAACTAAATGCCTTGATAGAAAACCAAATCTAAGTTTGTTGTCTTCTGAAAAGATAGAATGTCCAAGCACTCGGTCATAGCTTACAAAATACATTAATTGTACTAAAGCTGGAAAACCAAGTCTGCTGTTTCGCCGCATATTTTCGAAAGACAAACTTTTTCTTGGGCAAAAATAGCACTTTATTAAAATACAGTCGTATCTTTCATAACAACAATTGTTTTGTGATTTCTGCACTCAGCATCATTTGCCTTTAAATAGATTAGCATAATCATCTAAATGGAAGACTATAATACAGAGTTAACAACACAGTCCATGGCATAGAGAATATTATATGGAAATCATCAGTCACAGGTATTTGTCATCGGCCACAATTTATCGCTTTAAGAAATTATGAAGGTGGGGGGATTAAAGACAATTTATATTATTCAGTAACCTCAAAACTCTCTATTCAAATTTTAAGTTAACTGCTTCCTATTTGACTGAATATGCTCGCTTTGAAAATTGGCTCATAAGCCCTCACCACAGTACACAGTAAGCCGCCATTAATTACGTAATACACCTGAAATAACATATTGATGACGTCAGGGAGGAACAACTTATGTAACAAAGTCATTTTCCATGTGGAAAATATTCAGCTATTGTTGCTAGGGCTAGAAGTTTAGAAGGCCTTACAATTTCCTATAAGCCCAATGCAGTTTTGAATATTAATGAGGCACCTGAAGGTCATTGTTGCATTATTCCTTTAAACAGCGTAATCAAAACTTTAGTAGAGATGAGGGGAAGGGCACAACAAGATTTAAAGTAGGTCTATCCATGAGGTGGAATACTCTATATAGAGTCTTATCAATCCACCCAGGTGAGAGGAAAATGCCAAAAAGTAACAGGAGAACATCTATTTTGATATGTTATCAAACAAAATCTGATTTTTTTTTTTTTTTTTTTTTTTTTTTTTTTTTGTGGCTTGTATGTAAGAGTAATTAAATAGATGTAAATGTGGTGCACACAAATTGGCCCATTGAGGCAATTTTGACTAATTTAAGCTTCCCAGGAGCAGCATACAAAACTGCTTACTACTGAGTAAAGAGGTTTGTTAACAAGTTTAGTTTCTCACAACAAACCATGTGCATGGTCATAATACAGAAAGTTGAAGAGGGCATGAATGGCCAACTTGTCAGCTATCCAGTGATGGGTAGGGTTTAATAGCTAGTGAGAACTTCTACAAAAACTGGGAGACCACATCACTTTGACGATTTAGTGTGTACCTCAATAGGGCAATTATATGGAGTATGCTACCAAGAGGCATGGTGTCAAAGGTCAACTCATGTTATAACTTTGGAGAGAAGAGGGCCATGCCATCAATCTAGTTTGCCTTTGATTCACTGGATCTGCCTTCCTCTACATAGAAACCACTAATCCAGTGACATCCATTTAAATGTAATAGGTGTCCATATTTCAGCTTCAACCATTCAAAATTTAAAAGTGATACAGTACCTGTTCCAATATTAGTATCGACATCTTCAAGATGTTCTGCTTCATCAGTAGTAGAGTCCTGCCTCTCATATTCTTCTCCATCTTCTTGGGCAGATGTCCTCATGGCATCCATTTGTTGGTTTTCTTGACAATAATCTGGAAGCAATAAAACAAAAGCTTGTTTAGGTAAAAAGGTTTTCTTTAAAAAAAATACTGATTACTCATTGGTGTCAACAATCAGTCATAAATTTAATTAGCAAGCAAAGATTTATTTTGATACCTTCCGTTCTATTTGAATGTGTGGCCCCCTGCACATCTGTACTGCACTCTGTCTCTTTCATCACAGTATTAGCATCTCTTTCTCTCACATTTTGTTCACTCTGCTCTGTGTCAATTTGGTCAGAAGCTGAAAGGGAATGATTTAAACAAATAAGTTGGCGACTTTTCAATAAAAACAGAGTTAAATTCAGTAAATTTTATTTAATGCATACACTACTCATTTCTCAATGAAGTAATTTAATGCTCGCTGTTAGCCTCTGGCACATATGCAGCATCGCATAGTCTTGTGTTACGGGGTGCAATCTCTGTACAATCTGGCACATATGCAGCATCGCATAGTCTTGTGTTACAGGGTGCAATCTCTGTACAATATGGCACATATGCAGCATCGCATAGTCTTGTGTTACGGGGTGCAATCTATGTACAATCTGGCACATATGCAGCATCGCATAGTCTTGTGTTACGGGGTGGAATCTCTGTACAATATGGTACATATGCAGCATCGCATAGTCTTGTGTTATGGGGTGGAGTCTCTGTACAATCTGGCACATATGCAGCATCGCATAGTCTTGTGTTACATGGTGGAGTCTCTGTACAATCTGGTACATATGCAGCATCGCATAGTCTTGTGTTACGGGATGCAATCTCTGTACAATCTGGCACATATGCAGCATCGCATAGTCTTGTGTTACGGGGTGGAATCTCTGTACAATATGGTACATATGCAGCATCGCATAGTCTTGTGTTATGGGGTGGA
>JAIPMN010010635.1:0-14237 GCA_020650975.1 Apostichopus californicus
TATATATCAAAGTGAAATTGTGTAGGGATGCTACTGCAAGATCATGTGGACTAATGCATGTCTTATGCTATACAATGGCTGCAACGATATCTTATAGTAATATGTAGCTCCACAAAATCTCTAGCTCTTTGAAATGTTACATAAGCCTTAGCCATAAAGGTCTGCTCACCAAACTTCTCATAGGAATATTTTGGACAATGATTTGGCTTATCTTGCTGTTTCTGAATATTTTTCTCTTTGCAAGAAACTGTAGATGGACTGCCCGCATTACCTTACTACAACCACTTAAATTTGAAGTGTCCAAGAAAGTTAGGCCTAAAGATACTACTGTTAAATGTCAACTATTAGGTTGTAACATACTTTAAGCTATCATGGTGTAACCAAATCTGTCTTTCATATCTTACTCCTTTCCTCTTTTGTGAAAGTTTATTCCTGCTGCAGCTGCTTCACATTAGCTACCCTAAGGAAGATAGCTTTGGTTACTTGGTAGATCATGTGATACCTGGAAAAATCGGGGTGTTTGTCTGGTATAAACCAAGCGAGGTTGAACTCGTAATGGTTAAAGGGTGTGAAGACTCGCACAAAAAGAAACGTCTAAAGCCACCACCATCGATCACAGAAAATACACACACACAGCTTGCTACCATCGGTAATTAGACACTAGTGTACAGTCAGTACATACAGCTGCGGTCAATATCCACAGAACAGTGTACAAACAATACACGCGATGGACATCTCAGGTCCAGCTAAAGATAACAAGGTATCAAGTTTCATTACTGTACTGTCTGCATTTTGTAGCGACACGAACAAAACGTCACTTGCAAGCAACGGAAAGTTAACTTATTCAGATGGCCGCACACAGTTTGGTGCGAGTCTTCAATGCCTTTAAGTGAATGGCTGCATCATCAATTGTGATAAAGAAAGGAAAAGATTTATTTTTTTTAAATGAAAGAATAGAAAAGAAAAGAAAAGCCATTGTACACAATACCCAAGTAATGTATTATGATATTATATATGATATATATGAGTATATCTAACAATTCAGTAATGAATACTTAACTTCATGGTACCCTGCTTAACTCCTTGTTTTCAAGATGCATACCTATAGTGTATCAGTTCCGAGATAGTTTCCCCAAAGTCTATAGAGATGACTTTTCCCAATATTTTGCAACCAATCGACTGTAAGTTTCTTACAAGGGTCGGCCACATGTAGAATTGTAAGACCGAAGAGAAGGATTAGAGCGTGTTAAAAACTATTTGAAATACTTTGGGTGAACACGTTGATGAATTTTCTCACTGATGTGGAATGACCTGCCAAAATTGGGGCTGGCCCCAATTGCAATATTTACTTCATTTGGTGTTAAAATGCATTATTAACTTCTTATGGTTTTAATATGCAATATATGCAAGATTACTAGGGTTTGACATGCTACCCCCGGGAAAGGGATTAATCATTCCACCCGCTCTGGAAAGAAAGTGACTTTCTAACTACTTTGAATGTTTAATATTTTAATTGGTTTTTGACATTCTACACAAATATCTAGTGGTTGGTGAGGGGGGGGGGGTGGTGTATTATTAGTTCTGTTATAGTTAAGTATGTATTACTTTCTTGTTCGTGGAGTGATCTACTTTTCAAGCCCAGAAGGGTTTCTTAGTTCACCTCCTTTCCCTTGCACACCCTACACCCTACAATACTGTGTTTGATATGTAATATGTCAAAAACAAGATTCTGAACTGAAGCTGGGTGAGGAGGAGGTTAAAGCTGAGTCCCAGTCCATCTAAGTTAAGTTGAACTGTAAGACAGTTCAAGTGAAAGACAGGGATAAGTGAGATTCAACAGAAGTATAGACTTAAAGGGTGTGAAGACTCGCGCAAAGAGAAACGTCTAATGCCAGTAATCTGACCTAGTTTCGAATGAGGTGTAACAGAAGTGTTAGACAGCTACCATCGATCCCAGAAAATATGCACACAGCTTGCTTTCTTTGGTAATTAGACACTAGTGTACAGTCAGTAGATACAGCTGCGGTCAATACCCACAGCACAGTGTACAAACAATACAGCGATGGACATCTCAGGTCCTGCTAAAGATAACAAGGTATCACGTTTCATTACTGTCTGCATTTTGTAGCGACAAGCAGAAAACTTCACTTGCAATCAATGGAAAGTTAACTTTTTCAGAGCGAGTCTTCAATGCCTTTAAGTGATGTTGCATTATTTGTTGAATGTATTAACATGTTGTGGGTACCATACTGCAAACAGTTAAAAGCATGAACGGGTACCAGAAGACATTGCTTACACAGAGGCAAAGAAGGTTTCTGTTAGAAGTATTGCTCAGATTGTAAACTTCAGCTGTTTTTTTTTTTTTTTTCTAACTCTAGGGGAGAGGTTGATATCTCGACTCTCGAAGCGGAAAGAACTCACTTCCTGGAGGTGGAGCTAGAAGATAACGCAGGCATCATCGAGTTGCTCTTGACCGTCAGTGGAACGTCCGGGACGGAAAGCATCTCAGACCTGGGCGCATTCGTAGCCGACCCGAACAGAGAGAGGGAACTAATAAAACGATATGTAAGTACGGAAACATCCCCTCCAGTACCAATAACTGTTTGTATGGAAGGTGTGCGTGCAACAGTTGTAATTCGTCCTTTACTACAGTGAACAATGCAGAAATGATGCAGTGAGGTAGAAAAGTTGTCTGTATGTCCTAGAGACTTTCAAAAGACTTCTCAATTGGTTTCATGTTTGTCGTGATAGCTCCTCCCCCCCCCTTGTTTCCTCCCCTCTGCCCTCCTTCCCCCTTCTATTTTCCATGATAGCATGCTCACATGCAGCCTTACTCATGTATATACTGTATTTGTCTTACTTTCTCCGAAATATTCTTCCAATATTTCACAAAGAGGTTGGGTCATTCCTTAATCAGTGGGTTTGGGATAGGCTTGTAAAGGGTGGGGTTTGATGGGACAAAATTCTCCCGCTTTTGCGTACAAATGTTTATCTTTGTAGGCATTTCTTTTCAAATAGAAAATGTTGTTCTGCAGACTTCTTCACACACCAGGAAACACGCGTTTCTGTCACTTCTACAAAAGCATAACCTCGCAATGATTTACGATCAGCTCGAGGGCACTCGTTCCTTCGTGAGCGGCTTTGCAATTTGACTTACTGGCAACATATTAATTGGTTCCTCTGTGTCTGAGTTCATGTAAACAATTTGAGACCTTACTTTGCATAGAGTGTCGTCGTTCTTGTAAACAGACAGGCAATAAAAAAAAAAAGACCGATTCAGTTTCAGCTAATTGCATCCATATCATATTTTATTTGGTAATCTAATTACAAAATAGAATTTGGTGATGACTTCATCACATCCTCAGGAACAAGTTTGTACTGAAATTAATTGTTATTAAGTTGTCAGGAGGGGTGGAGGATGGGGATGGGGGAGGGGTGAGGGAAGTATTGGAAAGACTCTTCTCACCTGGTCTCCCACTTTTTATACAAATGTATAATAATTTCATTTTTCAGGCAGAAAATAATATTTTGGACCTCTTCCTCTCCTCACTCTCATTGTCTTGTCAAACCTAAATCCTGTAAGTTTCTCAAATGATTCAATTTTGTAAAATTCATTGTCGAATGTTGTCTTTAAGTGAACAATACCCATAATTTATCCCTCACAGAGTATCAAAAACTCCTTGAAAGATGTCAAAGATGTAGGATGGTTGCAGGTCAAAGGTCAGTATTCTCTGTCAACTTGTAGAAATTTCTCTTCTTCAGTTTTGCTATGAATAACAGTTAAGAGTTTGAAAAAGAAAGGAGAATCTGGTTTTACTTCGACTTACTTCGACCTATTAGTTATTAGTTTGTTGTACATTTTATTTAAAGACGGGAGTAGAAAGTTTTGTTTTTGGATAGGGTTCGGTACTTCTATAGTGACAGTGTTGCCAGTCTAGGCTGGGTGTGGATATTTGTTCTGGAAAGTAGCTGGCTTTCTTGAGGTTTGACACATCTGTCATGATATGTAACAAAAAATGATTCATGCAGAGCAAAAGAAATGTAGCATTTTGGTTCGAGGCCTTGCAGGCTAAAGTAAGACGATTACTTTGGGGTTTGTTTTGTTTTACATTCAGGAGAAATCCACCTTTTCCCAATTGAAAAATGGTCTTCGTAAAGAAAAAAGTCCAAAAGAGAAAACTAATTCTGTGTAGCCCTATGTAAGCCAGTCGACTTTGCCCGCCTGCACATTTTGGTTACTTAGCGTCATAAAATAAAATAAAATAACTGCCTTCCAGGCCAATAAATGAAGGCCTACTTACGCATGCAGAGGACAATATATTTGTGCAATCAGAGGACAATATATTTGTGCAATCAGAGGACAATAAATTTGTGCAATGAGAAGACAATATATTTGTGCAATGAAAGGACAATATATTTGTGCAATCAGAGGACAATTTATTTGTGCAATGAGAGGACAATTTATTTGTGCAATCAGAGGACAATATATTTGTGCAATCAGAGGACAATATATTTGTGCAATGAGAGGACAATATATTTGTGCAATGAGAGGACAATTTATTTGTGCAATGAGAGGACAATTTATTTGTGCAATCAGAGGACAATATATTTGTGCAATCAGAGGACAATATATTTGTACAATCAGAGGACAATATATTTGTGCAATGAGAGGACAATATATTTGTGCAATGAGAGGACAATATATTTTTGCAATGAGAGGACAATATATTTGTGCAATCAAAGGACAATTTATTTGTGCAATGAGAGGACAATTTATTTGTGCAATCAGAGGACAATATATTTGTGCAATCAGAGGACAATATATTTGTAACCAATGTGTACATCTGAGAGCACCACAGAGACATGTAACATTGTCACTACAACCAGCTATTCTTTTAAGCCTCTGTTTCCTCCTCCCCTGCTTTACGGATCGTTCATGTATACCAAATGGCCACCTGAGTATAAGTTCTGTGCAAACACTCTAAAACATAGTTGTTCATCTGTGCATAGATGTCATTATCTTTACCTAAACAAAATTACTTTCTGTTTGTCCAATCTTCCCCATTTTCTGAATAAAAACACATAAAAATTGCCGAATCGAATATGAAGTATAGAGCGATAAGATAGTGGTGACAGGTCATCTCGGAGAGATGCTCAACGCAGTCTCGCCTCAGCGGATACGCGGAGTAAACGAGGCTCTTGGATGCCGTAGATGTTTATTCTCATCCTCTCAGAAAGCATCCTCTCGGAAATTTTAACTCGAGCGTTGACTTACAAAAGGATGCATGAGAGTACTACATCCACCGTGTCAATTGACTTTGTCAGGTCGATAAGTACTAATCCGTGATGATTGAAAGGTTAACCAGAGAAGAGCGCCAAGACATTTTTTAGCTACGATGAGGATAAAAAATTTTGCTGATTATTATGATCACATTTGCATTTGCCATCCATCTAGTTTTCTCACTCTACTTTCAAACATTAAGACTGTTTTTATTGTTTTTTTAAGCTGTTGCTGTGAGATGTACCCTCTATGGGCATTGAGTGGGTTTGGTTTGTCTATAACACCAGAAATATTATTGCACCAGAATGTTTTTTTCATACTTAGTCTACCTTTTCTCACCAAATTTGAAACAAATAATAAAAAGAAGAGACAAAAATATTTAAATCTATATTTTTGGTAATTTTGGAAACTGGGAAGAGATAGTAAACAGCTCTCTGCAGTTTTTAGGAGACGAGAATAAAAAATTGGAAAAGGAGGTGTAAACTTGTACCGCTAATTATTCTCTTTGTCAGCTGTCACAGAGGGATGTGGGGGTGGGGTGGGGATGGGGGGTTGGAGGGAAGGTAGCAGATGGGTATTAACCATTGAATGGAAAATGGATACAATTTATGCAGATTCAGATGCCAGGCATATGAGGATTTGCCTGGCATTGTCTCATTTTCCAGTTTATGCAGTTATTCATTTTCGGACAAACATTTATTGTCTTATGTTTCTTCTGTTACTTTTTTTTGACAGTTATCAAGGCTCAGAACCTGGCATCTGCTGATATTGGAGGTGAGTAGAATTCTGAACAGCTGCAGATATGATCTGCAAATGCCGAGAAGGAAATGAAGTTTGTAGCAGTCTCGCTTTTTCATAATACCTGTAGGGTTTTATGGAGGTCTTGAAAAGGGACTTAAATATGATCAAAATTCAGAAAAATTGAATTTTAACTTTTTGTATTGAGGGGGGGGGGGGGGGGATTGAACTGGATTTTTTGGGCATTGGATAGTTCAGTAGGAAGAAATCTGTGTAATGATTATTATATCCTTGTTTTAGTTTCCATTGCAAAAAAAGGAGAAGCTGTTTTTGTATGTACCTTTAATCATATCAATTTACTTTTTTCTTTTTTTTTTGCCTTCCAGGTAAAAGTGACCCTTTCTGTGTAGTGGAACTGGTCAACTCAAGGCTACAAACTCAAACACAGTACAAAACACTGAACCCTGAATGGGGTAAAGTCTTCACATTGTAAGTAAATATAAATTGTTATACAACGATCGAGTACAAGGATTTCTAATGTTCAATGAGCTAAGCCGAAGCTTCATTAACATATGTTAGTTTTCTCTTTAATTTATCAATATTTAAAGGCATTGAAGACTCTCCCCAAACCGTGTGCCGCCCTCTGAAAAAGTTAACTTTCCGTTGCTTGCAATTGTAGCTTTTTTCTTGTCGCTACAAAATGCAGACAGTCATGAAACGTGATACCTTGTTATCTTTTATCTAGACCTGAGATGTCCATCACTGCTATGTACACTGTGTTGTGGGTATTGACGGTAGCTGCATGTATTGACTGTGCACTAGTGTCTAATTACTGCAAGCTGTGTGTGTATTTTCTGGGATCAATGGTGGTGTAGGTCAGATTACCGGCATCAGTTTCTTTGTGCACGAGTCTTCACTCCCTTTAATGTTGGCAAATTTCTTTATGTTTTAGCCAGTTGAGACAATGTTGAACATGACAAAACAAAATGATGAAATTATGATACCACAAAAATGATGCCTTTATTAATTCTAATGTATTTTTTCTTGAAATATCGTTTTCAATATTGAGTTTTTTTTCTTTCTGTAGCCAAGTCAAAGATTGTCACACAGCTCTGGAAGTCACAATCTATGACGAAGATAAGCATGGAAGCCCGGAATTCCTAGGAAAATGTGCAATACCATTACTAAGAGTGAGTAATGTCACGATAATAAGCTGTTACCCCTCTTTGATCCCCGAGAGGGACTCCTTCAAGGGATCCAATTTATATTGGTAAAGGATTATCCCTCTTTGATCTCTAAGATGGGACTCCTTCAAGGGATCCAATCTATACTGGTAAAGGATCAGTTATTGTCAATTTTCAAAGAGTATGATATTTTCTTTTTATTTGGATTGGTTTAAAATAAAAGCTGAGATGATAACGTCTAGTGAGTCATGGGTGGAAAGGTATGATGGGGGGTGTGGGGGAGGGAGGGAACGGGGAGTGTGAATAAAAGTTGAGGTCTGACAAGAAGGGGGGTAGTAAGGCAATAGAGTAAGTATTACTTGTGTTGGTCTGGTATGATCAAGGTATGAATTGACTGATATGCAAAAATGTGGAAGTCACCTTTGACCTTGCAATTATCACTTTAAAGATGAGAAAGATAATGATGGGCAATGTCCTTACAGGAAAAAGTCTGGGTCACACACTGGTGGGACTTGCAACCATGCTTCATGTGATAATGAAAAGAAATGGTATTGAATCACATAATTTAAGTTTAATTGGTATGCAACATAGTGACTGCATACATATTATAATTTGAAGTGATAAAACAGTGCCTGTATCCATGTAACAATATGACCAATGAAACCTCCGTTATATTTCAAATCACATATTTTAAAGTACTAAACATGCAAACTTGACCTATGTAATAATATAGCAATAAACCTACAATTGTATTTCAAATCACATAGTTGAAAGCGCTGAACATGCAAACTTTAACCATGCCACATGATTATCAAACCAACCTCTTACTGTAGCCTATTGCAAATGGTGGAGTTTGAAAGGGCAAGCACATGCACCCAACTTTTTAAAGTTACATTACATTCTACTGACCTTAGTTGAATTTGCCATTTGAAGTTGTCCATTGAATCATATGAGGATTACCCTTGGGCTGCAGGTGCACAGAACATTTAATAATTTCATAAAAGACCCTAAGTTTATGAAAAGTGAATGTCAGCTTATTGTCACATATTCTGTGTGGTATCATAAACTTACAAAGCCTTACCATATTCTTTTTTGATTAAAAGGTTATAAAGATTATAAATGTTTGCAATTATTCGTAGACGTTTTAAAGTAACATTAAATTTTAAAAGAGCCTTAATGTTTCCATTAATAGAATAATTGCACTGTATAGGCTCGTTTAAAACAATTCTCTTCCATTGTTAGGATAGCATTGATGATACAGTCTCATCCCTGGATGGTGTAATATTGTTGAATTTTGCAATTTATTTTGCAGATCAGGAATGGAGAGAAGAGGTTTTACGCTCTCAAGGATAAGAAACTTCAGGGACGAGCCAAGGGGAGCATTCTATTAGAAATGGAATTTATCTACAATGACGTAAGACTATTAAAAAATGTTTCTTATTTCTTCTTGTTTATTGCTTTTTATGCCTCAAATTGCCAAGCTATTTATTTTGACTTTTTGGCCTACAAACATAAATGAAATATTGTATTTCTTTCCTGTGAATAACTTGATGTCTGATTCGACCGCTTCTAATGTTAAAGGTGTTATGAAACACAAAATCATGTCAGTCTTTTATGATCAATTTTCTATTTTCTCTCAACAGATCAAAGCTGCAATAAGGACAGTAAATCCCACGGAAGTAAGGTACATGGAACAAGAGCCAAAGTTTAAAATATCGGTGAGTATTCGTTTTGTTTAGTCATGGCAGTTGTTGTATCTTACTTTCATCAAATTATGCAAATTGCTTTTATCCTTGGATTGCAACAGTTTGCTATGAACTGTTTTGTCATTTGAAAATATTGATTTTGAATGAAGCTATTTGGGCAAAAGATAAGAATTCTATAAGCTTAACTGATTGTAACATTTTTTCTATTTTTAAAAATAAAATATCTTGATATCCATTAATGGTGTAGCATGAGTAGAGGATGCCCCATCTGACCATCAAAACCTCTTTTAGACAAAAAGTCTCATAAAAATGAACACAATCGATTGTCTGTTTGTTGTGATGTCTTGAAAACATGGATGTGTTTCTCCAGATTCAAACCTTGTTAATTTTCAGATGATTATTATTATTTTATTTTCTTCCATCTCCAGTTCTTAGCCAGTACATCATCATAAACATTCCAAGAATATAAAATATGTAAATGACCATCCTTTGCTTCAGGTTTGACTTAATCCATATTCATTTATTCATGATTCTGCCAAAGTCTTTCTCTCCCTCCCTCCACCTACTCTCTCTAGGCCTGCCACCTGCCACCCCCCCCCCCCACCTTCTTGGCATTCAAAATCTCAAAGTGGTGAAAGATATACCGTTTACATCAAATTCTTCTATTCTTAACACAGATCTTACAGAAGAACCTCCACAGAGTTACGTCTATGGTAGGAAGCGTTATCGAAGTGGGTCGATTCATCAATAGCTGCTTCCAGTGGGAGAGCAAGCCACGCACCATTACTGCATTTTTAGTAAGAAACATTGACTGATTTTTTTCGATAAACTGAATCCTTCATGTTCACAGTGTAATGTGTCTCCGGCCATGTAAATACCCATTAGCTCAATATGTAGCGTCAGTTTGTTTGCATTAATATTTTGACCGATCTTTTTAAAACGTGACACATCATCAGAGTTGAAGAGAACAAGTAAAAAAATAGTTGGTAGTATGGTCCAGTTGAATTAAAGTAATGGCTTAAAAATAAAAAAATAAGTGTAAAATAATGTCAAGAATCCAACTATTTAATTAATAAATAAGAAGAAACCCTCTACATTTCAGACAGGGTGAAAATATGGAAGAAAATTATCCGTTTCTTTTCATGGTTTAGTCTAAATCATCCTAACTGGAAGCCTTATTTTCGTGGTTGATCTTCTCGTCAGGAGTTGTGGTGTTAAATATGTGTATGAATTGTTTCTTTCAAAATGCTTTGACAGAAGTTTGAATCAGGACTGCATTACTGGGTCACAAGTGAAAATCAAGCTACCAGAACAATAGTGTCTTTGTTGTGATTGTTATTGTGTTTTTTGGGGGGTTTTTTATGCTTTGACATCACTTGTATGGAACATCAAAAATTCTAGATATCAAATCTGTGCTGTACATGGAAATTCATCACACTTATCAGGAATACTAATTTAATCTTTGAACAAAAATCCTCTGTGGACCTCCCAGTACCCTTCTTTACGTGATATCGCAAAATTCATTTTAAATCCTTAATTGATTACAATTTGTAATTTCTGGATGAGACAGTTTTTTCCGTAGTAATCATACCCTTTAATGATCGAAGACTCCATTACTAAATAATGTCATATCTCATCAAAATTTAAGATGCACACCATTCTCTGACAAACCTAGACTCCATATAATATTATAACGCTAAATTAATCAGAATGTTAAAGTGTTTGATTAATTAAAATGCTGTATCTTGATGGATTAATCTGTCAGAATTAATGATGTTAATTAGTATGCGATTCATGATGAATTATTATTATTTTTTCGATCGATGTATAAATTTTAAATTTATTGGCAATTTGATGAGCGAAAATGGTCGACTCTTGATGGAGTAGGTTATTAATATGTCATCCAAAGTAAGGAAACTTCAAAATGGCATGAGAAATTAATGAAAAAGTTGTTAGCATATCAGTTGCTCTTTTCAATAATTTGTTAATTTTCTCCCTAAGGTGTTGCTTGGTCACATGTTTTATACCATTTTAGTCAATATTTTCTTCCCCATCTTTTTTTTCTCCAGTCATTCCTAATAATTGTCTGGAACTTTGAACTGTATATGCTTCCTGTTGCAGTCTTGATCATTTTTTTATGGAAGTACGTGGAGATTTCCATAACAGACAAATATGCCAGACCCCAAGAAGAAGAGGTATAATGCAACTTGTTTTCTCATTATTCTTCCTTGCTTTTTTTTTTTTTTTAAATCTTGCCGTCATGTAGAGGTTAGAAATTGAAAGTGTATTTTCCGATAACGGTGTTAGCTAGATTTGTCGAGTAATAAAGTCTTTTTTATCTTCTTCTTTTTATTGTGCATCATACCACCCTACTGCTGTAATCAGATATATTCATAGATTAAAACACGATTGCCAGCATTTACAAAAGATATCTTTCTCATGAACATTGAAAAATGTAACATATAATCTACGGAGTTTGGAAAACCGCCCGAAAGGTAAGAAACTGACGAGTCATCTTTCTTCAATAATAAACATCGGTGAGATGTGTCAAGCAAATTCGGTCCGGAGGCTCGGTTTAATCCAGTAACTGACTCATGCACTCTGGGGAATTTGTAATGTTTCCATGGTTTCGAGAGGTTACCGATCGATGTTAAATCTAGTTTCTGGAACACCGAAGGTTTCGAAAGCCTTGCGGTAGGACGAGTGCTGGTTGCAGCAGGAAAATGTTCACTGAAGATTCAGAACATGTTAGGTGCGACAGTTTTATTTCATTTCCTGCTTAAACGGTCAATTATTATCAGCATATGGACGGCTGAGAATGTGGCCTGGCATTTGATCACATTCCGAAACCTGAATAAAAGTAAGGCAAACCTTGTTTCATACGATCGCGAGTGCAGATGTGTCCAAGTACATAGTCTATAAAACGAACGAGAAGAGAACCAACTAGGCTGTTCCTTGCTTTCAAATTCACATAAATATCAAATCTGTGCTTTGCCCCTGCTCAACACAACTGCACAGAGTAAACAATTTTAAAGTGGTGTTTTTATGCTGAGAAACGATATAGTTTATATTTTTCCTTCTTTTTTTTCTTCCCCCCCCCCCCCATCTGTTAGGTCTATGCCGACTCTGAAGAAGAGGAAGAAGAAGTTGATGAGAGTAAGGTAGGTTTAAGAATGACCCAGGTGTCATAAATAGTCTGAAATTATGAATTTAGGATGAAATATTCAAAGATATGTTTGAGGTACCCAACATATGTATCCCAATACAATTCTTAACATTTTCATTGGGTGAAATTTATCACCCAAAAGTGAAAGTTTGGGTGAAACTTTTGAGTGAAAGTTTGGCTAAAGTTTTCGTTGGGTGGCTCTACAAGTTACAGTTATTATCCCTAAGATATGAAATGATTTTTTTAAACAAAATATAGCTGTTTGTGAAGAACCTTCCATAGAAGACACTTCATAGCTCATTTTAAGATCTAATTTATTCAGATACTGAATAAATTGTAATTTGAAAGATCCCAAAGAACCTTTGCAAGGAGTAGACTGGAATATTCTAGAATGACATAAAGGTAAATCAAGGTTTGACTACAATTTTTTACCTGTTGTCCCTTACGGCCTATTTGCATATCCCTGCAATGAGAAAAACAGAACACACACACACATGTTTGTATTACATTCAGACCGAGGACCTCATTGTATTTTCCATTGTTCAAATCCACGTACCCTAACCTTAACAATACCCCATACAATAGAATTCTTCCGAGGACGTGGTGATTCTTTAGAAATCACAACCGAGGACCTGGAATTCTTTTGTTCAAGTCCTCGGTCAGATAGAAAAACAAACGCATACACACAACCACAAGAAAAGAAGGTTTTCTTGTGTTTCTCTTCCAGTCAGCTTTAATACGTCTGTTTGTTGTTCATTGTGTGCTTTGACGTTTGAAACTATAATTATTAATTTTATATTTGTGTTTACTTTTTATATTTGTGTTTATGTTTGTGTTTTTACCTGCTTCAACATCTCCGCTTTGAATCGGCCAATTAAATTGCTACGTATAATCAGTAATCATTTAATAACATTTAAAACCTTTGCAAGCCAAAATATCAAAACTGTAGAATATGGTCAGCTTCCATATGAATTTTTCTTTGCTTTTACAAAATGTCACAAGATATTTCTCTGGATTTTTGACATGTGAGTCTTGCATTAATTTATTCGCATTAATTTTACTCATTTGCAAATAAATTTAATGGAACAAAATATGTAAAAACAGTGAATCAAACCTACTAAAAATCAATCAGTGACTTAATTAATTAGAGGAGAGTCCTTTTGTCTCTGTGATTGATGTTTGAATAGTCAACTTCAGTCAACTTCAGTCAACTTCAGTCAACTTTAGTCAACTTTCTTCATTATTACCTGCAGCTTTCCCTCGGTGTTATGTTCTCTTTGCATTTTGTAGTTTTCTATTTGAAATAACTTATTGAAATAGTCAACAACTTTTAGAAAAAATTGTATCTACTTAGAATTTATCAGTAGTATTGTTATAATATTTATATTTTTAGGTTTTTGGTTTTGCTCTTTTTTTTGTACTATAAAACAAATAGCTTGAAAATTGTTAAGGAATTGAAAGACCAACATGGTTTTTTTTAGATTCGGCTTTTCGGCTTTGAACCAATGGCTTTAGGCATCAAGCCCTTTGCCTTACAAACATGAGGTATCTATGTCATAGTTGCCAATAATTGTTATAAAAAATATCGAGTTTTTAACAGGAGGTGTGGGGTCATTTTAATTCATAAATAGAAACTTTTGCTGGGAAAAGCCTTTACCATTTATCAAATGTAAACAGTTCCATCTTGGTGTTGATTAACTTAATAATATCCTGTTTCAACTACCTTAAGTTAGTTTTAAGGTTTTATGTAAGGGGCTTCCAAAAAAAAAGCAGGTAATTTAAGAAAGGTTTAAGTGGGATGTTTGTAAAAATTGAGGCCTTTTCATCAAAATTGACACATTGCTAAATTTCGCTGGTTAAAAATAATTATATGTATACATATATTTACCTTCATTTTATTTAACAGTCTGTTTAAAAGTATCTCTTTCGAGACCCGGCTTTAGGAATCACAAATGATTGGTTGCACCACAAAGGCCTACAGTGGAATTACGACCTTCCTTACCGGTTTCGAACCCTTGAACATACAATCAGCGTCAATAGCCTAGTGGTTAAGGTGTCCGCATATAAAGCCGGAGGCCCGGGTTCGAATCCCTGTGGAAGCTGGAAGTTTTTTCACTGTTCTGGATTTTCCAACTCACTACAATTTCAAAACTATATATATA
>JAIPMN010010637.1:0-12319 GCA_020650975.1 Apostichopus californicus
ATCAATCTTGCAGTGTGGAACTTTCCAAAACCGCAATGATATATTGCAAGCCAGTATTACAGCTCTATAACTGTGGCTGGGAATACAATATTTGAAAGGAAGAAAAAAAACCCATTTTCGGCATAATGCTTTGTCATAGCCTTGAAAAGTGACAAATTTTGTAAGAGAGTCAATGAAGCAATAAATGCAGTCAGTATCTACCGATACAAAGGGGTGGGTGTCTTACAACAACGGGATCAAATTTCAATGCTTTTTTTTGCAATTCCGTTAACGCTTTTTAAATTATAAGGGTGGATCTATCAATCAGGTTGGGTGATAGCTGTAACAACAACACGCCACCCCAAGGACCTTTGAACGACTTCACTCCTTTGACTCTTGGTGTGGTTCTCTTTGTGGGAATTACAAACTCCTGCAAACACTGTATGGACAGACACTACATACATACAGTATAAAGATATATACACTGACATACAGATACATATCTTTTGACAACGTTATTGCAAAAGTTTGACGGGGTAAAAAAAATGGTAGGTTCCAATTTAACTCCAAAGAATGTAAAAGCTCTTGTTCAAACGAATAAAGGAAAAAGAAAAAAAAATTATATAGGATGGCTAGGTCATAGAGCAAGGTATTCAGTATATTTTGAAATATTTAGGCCTCGAACCATTCTTGATATTTGAAGATAAATGTTACCATGGGGAATGAAGACTGGAACGTTGACGATATTGTAGCTCAATAACTTAGATTCCAAAAGTTGACTTTAATAATCCTAGTGTAAACTGACATGTGTTTCCAGCACAACGTCGTCTGTGGGTAACAGATAACAAATCCATTATGGAAATTTGCCGGTTACTTCATTCAATTGTGTAAATGACTTCCTTTGGCGGGGGAAACTTTTGGAAAAAAACTGGTCTTAGCTTCACTTTGAAAAGACAAGACCCCAGGTGGCCTCATTTCCTACTCGGAAAAAAAAAAAGGGGGATTTTTTTCTTCTTTTTTTTTCAATTGAACTTATGTGATTAACAGAATTCATCTACTGCATTGTAATTTAATGCCTAATATTGTAAATCATAAAGGCAAAGAATGGCCCATGTTGCTCATTCTTCAGGAATAGCTTGACCCCCTGGCTGGACTTGACTTATCTATTGGCAATGCTCTTGGGTACACTGTGATAAATTAGGCCATGTTTGACATTCACCAAACAAGCAAATAGTAATCTGAGTATGTTTATACAGAACACAAACACTACTACTCTAAAGTACTGTGAGAGATTACCATGCAGTGTTACAAATCTCATGCTTTCTCCTGTAACATGCTCAAAAAAGTATTCTGCTGCACTACTGCATATATGGAAGTTCAAATCAAGGTTTGCTGAAACCTGAACGAGCCTCTAAGGAGAAAGTGTAGGTTTGAATCATTCAGATTCATTTTGACTGCTAAAAGCCTCATATGACCTTTGACCCTATATTATTCTACTCAGCCTCTGAAGCCACTATCAGCTGGTTACCATTACCAACCTTCATCCACCAACCACGTTTACAAATTTTCATCCCCATCAGATGAAAACCCTAGAAGAGTAGAAACCCTTGAAAGGAATTCATGTTTGGAACTGCCTTGACCCCAAATGACATTTGAACTACTTTATGTGTAAACTTTCACGAAGCCCTGACTAAGACAAAGAACTTGGACAACTTTCATCTGGACCAGAGCAACAGCCTATCAGCTGATGCTGACAGACAGACAGATGGACTGATAGACAGAAAGACACTTTGCTCTGGCATTATAGCTCCATTGGCTACGCATAGTGATATTAACCATTCCATCGAACTGTCTATGCAATAGGCAGTATGGCTTTGCGTAGCAAAATCATGTGACCTGAAGCTGTCGTCAACTTTCTCTGGACATCCGTTCTATTTCGAGGGTTACAGTGGGGCTCAGTGGTTTCATTATAATTTAATGGACACCGGAACGAGGTGCACTCGCAGAACACCGGTGGTCAAGAGTTAGTCATCGTCTATTTTAGAAATTAAAGTATTATATTTAACTTTTTCGGTCGGGCGTCGACGTTTGTGTGATTGACAAGTGTGAATCTGGAGATTGGTCACTGGCAAGTGCAGCTCGGAGATCTTAACTTTTTGCCTCATTTACATCCTTTTCACAATAAAAATCATAGAGGATGTGATACTGTGAGTATGATGCTGAAACTGAGCAAACATTGTGTTAAATAAATCTGTATCTTCCTCCTCAGTTTTGTTGTTCCTGGTATGCATTGTTATTTTGTGGAATGATTGTAATCTCTGTGCTTTTGTTATATGACCTAGCCTTCTGATGAGTCATACCTCACTGTAAGCAATTGACTGTTATTTGGTCTTGTGACAAGATCTATGATATTCATATACACTCCTAGGTCTGAGTGTGGCCTAAGTGTTCTCCTGTATCAGTTTCCTGTATCAGTTCAGGGTGTACGCTTCATTAAGCAGTGTAATTCACAGAGCTTGTATAATCAATACTACAGTATGATATGTATCCCCTAACAGTAATGGGGGCGATATGCAGAACTTAGCCTCAGGCATGCATGATATGAAGAACTTAGCCTCAGGCATGTATAGACTCTGGTTGTGTGACCCCTCAGGCATGCATAGACCCCGGTTGTGTGACCCCTCAGGCATGCATAGACCCCGGTTGTGTGACCCCTCAGGCATGCATGGACTCCGGTTGTGTGACCCCTCAGACATGCATAGACTCTGGTTGTGTGACCCCTCAGGCATTCATAGACTCCGGTTGTGTGACCCCTCAGGCATGCATAGACTCTGGTTGTGTGACCCCTCAGACATGCATAGACTCCGGTTGTGTGACCCCTCAGGCATGCATAGACCCCGGTTGTGTGACCCCTCATGCATGCATAGACTCCGGTTGTGTGACCCCTCAGGCAAGCATAGACTCTGGTTGTGTGACCCCTCAGGCAAGCATAGACTCCGGTTGTGTGACCCTTCATGCATGCATAGACTCCGGTTGTGTGACCCCTCAGACATGCATAGACCCCGGTTGTGTGACCCCTCAGGCATGCATAGACTCCGGTTGTGTGACCCCTCAGACATGCATAGACTCCGGTTGTGTGACCCCTCATGCATGCATAGACTCTGGTTGTGTGACCCTTCAGGCAAGCATAGACTCTGGTTGTGTGACCCCTCATGCATGCATAGACTCCGGTTGTGTGACCCCTCAGACATGCATAGACCCCGGTTGTGTGACCCCTCAGGCATGCATAGACTCCGGTTGTGTGACCCCTCAGGCATGCATAGACTCTGGTTGTGTGACCCCTCAGGCAAGCATAGACTCTGGTTGTGTGACCCCTATTAATTCACGTTCGGCTTTTGAGTAGAACGTTTCTACATGCTGCCGTGTGTTGGACGAATCTAAAAGTAATATAGTCATTACCGACTCTGCGATCCGCGTTGTAGTCATTGCTGACTTTGCAATCCGCGGTCCCTCTCACAATATTACAGTCGGGTCAGATTGACTCCATAGTTTTGCCTCTCAGGAAACCAAAACTCTGCTAGTTATGTAATAAACTTTGCTCAAAAACTTTAGACCAATGAGCTTTTCAGGCTAGTCACTTCTTAATATTTTACGAGAAACTTTTCAAACAATCGGTGGGTAGGGAAGGGGATGGGGGTGGGGGGGGGGAGGAGGAGGTCATTGTACATATTTCTGAACAGTAAGTTGTAGGCTACTCCATGGTATTGCTGAAATAATTCAGCTGGATTCTTGGCCAATAGAAAAGAGAGTGCCAAAGACCAAAAGAAAAGAGAGTGCCAAAGACTAACTTTTTTTTTTGTCTTGTAATCCTTAGGGTATCATGGAGGGTACCCAAACCTATGCGATAGTAAAGACAAAATATGTGTACTAAAAACGTTGTTAGACTGCCTATTAAATTGCATGCGAAATTCACAACTTTTGAATGCAGAGATTGTCACAACAAGCATGTATTTGTTTGGGCAAACTGAGTGGAACCTACAGCAGAAAAAGAAAATTTGGCAGGTGTGCAATTAGTTATATTTTTGAAGAGGAGGGTGATCCCCCACCCACCCACCTACCCACCCAACTGACAGACAGAATGTTAAAACACACACGGAAAAAAAACAAACCCAAAAGTCATATTTTAATTTTTACAGGACGTACAGCTATAGCTAATATTACAGTAAACAACCTGATATGTTGAAAATTCTATAACCATGTTTCAAAAATATAACACAACTTCGCACCTATGCGCCCCTCATTTTACGATACTTCCTCAAAGTGGAAAGGAACCCAGGGCGATGTAACACTTTAGCTACCCCCCCCTCCACCCCCCCCATGACATTAGAAAAAAAGTTTCCCTTGCAACATGTTCACAGAAAGATTGTCAAAACAGATGTACATGCATTTTGATTTTGCGAACCTAAGATGTGGAAATTATTTGCATAAGGAAATATACACTGCACCATTTTTATCTGCCCCTTTCATGTAACAATTAAAATGTTAATAGTTACGTTGTCATTAAAGAAGCTATAGGGTTTTATTTTCCTTGGTATAAAATGTGTTTTCTTATATATCTCTTAGTTTATGGTGTTATTCAGTATGATATGCCTTTCACATAATTCACATTCTATTTTCACAGCAGTTTATTTCATTTCATTTCACGGTCCTTTGATTTACAAGACGGAAGGACACGGCCTGTCGACACTCTGCTACTTTTCAAACACCGTACAAAGATGTTTTTTCCTGGAAAGCTTTATAGCTGAACAGTCAGAAGCACAGCACGGTTGCTAGGGTATTTTGTTCCCCATAGCAACACCATTCAACAACTTGCGACTCTAAATTGAAAGCAAACACAGCTCTCTCTGATCTCCTTGACTGAGTAAACAGACCAAGTTATTATTTTCAAACTATTTCTATTTAGCCAGCGATGTTTATCTTGACTAGATTTTATCTGACCTGTTGTAAAGGTAAACTCTCTGTGTTAATATGTATACCATTTTGCCTAATTTCTAAATGGGCTCCCGTTTACAATGCACTCCCTATAATACTTTAAGCATCACTGAGTTTCATAAGAAGAATTTGCGATGGGTTCAATTGCTGTTCAAAAGCGGGTTAATGCGTAGTTCACAAAAGGGTTTCAAGAAGAACGTCCATACAATTAGTCATCCACTTTCCCATAAATCATGCTATGTTTGGTAGCAGGCTGCCAGTAACTTTTAGCAACGGTATCCAGTATATATACAGTAAACGGTATATTCTTGGGCATGTGATTACAATAGTTAAAACTGAAACACCAGCCAGATATATATGCCTCTTCACTGGAAGATGGTTCAATAAAGAGTAGCTACTGTACCTAAATATCAAGCACTTACAACAACATAACAAACAGCAACAAATAGTCCTACCAAGACAATTTTCTTCCAGTAGTGTTATTAGTTTTCATGTAAATTCAACTGAAAAACACTGAATTCAAACATGTTTCTATGTTTTGTTCAAAGTGAAAATAAACCAGAAAGCCAATCAGCTTTGTGATTCCTTTGCCATACAAGTTGCTCAGAGTTTACACATGACTATCTGTCTAATGTAGAGCAAAAGAGTTAAATTTGTCCAAGAATTAAAGTGAAAAACCAGAAAGATCAGAGATTTTCCAGGTCTTAAGTGTATCATTCCTTTGTAGGCATCAACTTTTTCATTGACTGGTATTGATTTTACAGTATAGAAGTGTTATTCCAAAATGTTTCAATATCCAGAAATATAGACACATAAATGTATGAATAGAAGGACATTCATTGTCTTTTACCAATGTTGAGCTAGCAAATCAGCTCTGACACGAACCGTCCCTTTGTTTTTTGTTATCAATGAATAAGAGTTAATACATGACATTGTTTATACACTGTGAAGTACTTTCACAACAAAAGTCATTTACTGTAAATTGCAGAGAAAATGGTCAATTTTGAGACCAATTGAGATAACCTGTTGATCCCTTGAGCCAATTTTTGCACCATTTGAGAATGACCCCTTGAAGCTCCGAGGGTGAAACTGGTAGGGGCCTGCCTGAGGGGCTTAAAGTAAGACTATCAACTCTCAAGCTGAAGCAGCAGATTGCATTTCCTGGATGACTGTAAATCATTGCGTTGGAGAATTCACAGATAAATTGTAGCTTTAACTTTGGAGTTATCATGTCTAAAACGTTTTCAGACTTTGACACCTGTTGACCTCATTTGACCTCTACCAATTTCAATAAGGTTCTTGCACTCACCAAGCTGGATCAACAATCTAAGTATGAGTTCAAGAAAGATGTACTTCTTGAGTTATCATTTTTTCACAAGATTTCAGACTTTGACCTCTGTTGACCCCAAATGACCATTGAACTTCACAGAAAACAAAAGAGACAATGAGACAGATCCACACACCACGTATGAAGTTAATTCCCCAAGTATGGAGCTAATTCACCAATTCTTGAGTAACCTTGTTTACAAGCAAGTGTCACATACACACACACACACACACAAACTTGTTCTCTATTGTATTAGCTACTACCGATGACATTTCCCTTTATTCTAACCCTTTCTCTAGACAACCGATGACTATTATTCTCTACTGTTCGACAACTGGTGACAGGAATCACTTTTGTCCCATGTCACCAGTTGTGAGGCCTAGACATGTACACGCGCACACACACATGCGCACCATCATGACTGCATATGTTTCTCTTGTCATCGATACCAAAATACAAGTTGGTCTAAGGCATATTGCTGCTGTTTGTTCTGACTTACATTCAGAGGTTTTAACAACTACAATTGATCGAACCAGTTTCATATAGATTTCACTACAGAGACATCTACTTAAATGCAAACTGTTCTATAAAGCAGTCACAAACCAAAAGAATGTGGCAACTAATTGAAAATCATTCCAGTTTCTTAACAACTCATGCTTTACAAGCAAATTCAAACAGATATGTTTTTCCGATGAAAAGACATACAACTTCAGTGCAGTTTCTAAAGGAAATGCTCTTTCAATAAAGTGGCAACACGTTTTCAAGTGCAGACTTATATTTGCACGCTTCTTAGTTCACTGTGTTTTGTCCAAATGACATACAGTAAGAAGGCCTAAGTTCAAATTCAAGGAATGTTGAAACAAATCGTACAAAAAAAATAAGTGTTTTTCTGAATGAAATGACAGATAAGTTGGTTTTATTTGTTTTTTTCATTCGAGCACTAAGCTTTACCAAATTCCACTCTGCTCAGCTTCTCAAGTTCAATAACCACTGCAGTACTGGAACGTTACAAAGTGCGTCAAATCATAAATTGTCACCGATAAACCCCAAAACTTACTTGTCTCCTATTGGGTATGCACCCCTATCCACCTATGTAGTAGCTTATAACAACTGGTAACATTCACGCACTGCGCCACCCAATTACCCTTTTGAGGTCACTACCCTCTTCATTCCAAATCTAACCTTTTCAAACATTCACGACAAGTTTTCCTGCTGGCATATTCATCCAACCGTTTTCACCTGTTTTTAATCTGAGAGAGGGTTTCTGAAGTCGGAACCTCAGCTTCCTTCGTCACTCTTTTCTCACCTACTACTAGCACTGCACTAAAGTATCCTTGAAAATGACTGTTTGTCACATGTGTTTTCTCGTTAGGTTACGCCCTTTCTTGCGGTAGCATGTGCCTGTATGAGCACTGGTTGCCCGATAGCACCAATAATTAGCTCATACTTAGCCTTACCTAACCCGTAATGACAAATGCAATTTCAGCTAAACTGTTAAACCTGTATAGTTGTATCTACATGACAGTGTGGTGTGATATAGCACAACTTACTCCAAGGATTGTCCGGTGCAAAAATCCAGTCTTTCAAGTTTCCTATACTTAATCAGAATGCAAAGTGCATTGAGGTTTCGATGACTTCATTACACTAGACTTTTGCTTGTTCACCAGCAATGGCTCTTATAATATAAGCTTCCTGAACCACTACTTTGCTGCACAATTACACTATGGCATGATAGGCACAGGTCAGTCTACTGTACGTGTCAATACACACACCTCCACCAAACATGATAGGGGTCATGACCTCAATGTGATGCAGCCTCACACCGAGTTTGAGTAGTATCCATGATTCCTGCCTTGAGATATCATGTTTAAGGGTTTTGAGTTTGACCTCTGGTGACCTCAATGACCTTTGACATACACAAACAACAATAGCATTCTTGTACTCAATATGGCATATCCATATACCATGTATGAAAAGTATCTGTGATTTCTAACATGAGATATCATGTTTAAAGGGTTTTCAGAGTCTGACTCTGGTGACCCAGATGACCTTTGACCTCCACTAAAAGCAACTGAGTTCATCTATTCAATAAAACACATCCACATGTCAAGAATGAAAAGTATCCATGCTTCCTAACGTGAAATATCGTCTTTTACAATGTTTTCAATATTTGAAATCTGGTGAACTCAGATGACCTTTGACCGCCACAAAAAAACGATAGGGTTCTTCTACTTGATATGCGGCATCTACATGCCACATATGAAAAGTATCCATGGTTCCTATGAGATAGTGTGCTGGGTGTCACATACACACACACAATTACATGTTTGTATTACATTCAGACCGAGGACCCCATTGTATTTTCCATTGTTCAAATCCACGTACCCTAACCTTAACAATACCCCATACAATAGAATTCTTCCGAGGACGTGGTGATTCTTAATCACAACCGAGGACCTGAAATTCTTTTGTTCAAGTCCTCGGTCAGATTACAAAACAAACGCACACACACACGCCATCACCATCGCATAGACTCATTCTACCTCGAGCAAGAAATCTTATTAAAATCAGTTAATGAACTAATTATCAATTAACCATCCTCTGTCTGCCTCTAAAGAAGACCTTACTACGATCATAACCTGAGACCCTCTGACTTTTAGCAAACATTCACAATTGAAGCAAACAAAATCCATCAGAATGGAATTGTATCGAGCAAACATTTACGTGACATCAAATACGAAAAATATTAAATAAACTTTGATGTCAGGCGATCATTTTCTAGCATGTGACGGGACCAAAAATAACTTCTTTAGAAGAATGATCGTTAGATGAAAGAGAAGGAGAAGAAGAAAAGTGAAACAGAGAAAGAAAATGAAGTTGGTGCTTACCCCAGCTTGAGCTTCAATGGATGTCTTCCCACCTAAGTTTATCGTTCGACCATCTTTGTACACAAACAAATTCTTTCCGGCTTGTCCAGGGTCCCCACCTTTATTTCATAGAAGAAAAGAAATGTCTTTAATATGAATGAGTGTCATGGTTATTGTATGGCGTAATGCCAGCAGTAGGGGTGCGGGGGGGGGGGGTATTGGGGAATATTAGGACTGTAACATTTGATTTGAAATCATGAATTGGTTTTCTGAAACATCTGCACTCAAGTTATTTTCTGTTTGGTTATAGGCCTACTATGACAGTGAAACAAAAAGTCAATCCTTTTATGCAAGGATTTCATTTGAAAAAAATCTGCTTAACTTGAAGAAAATTTCCAAGAAAATAATTCACTTTGGTTCTTTCTTATCAACTGGAGCTATAACAACAGTAAAACTGTTTACAGAAATGTCAAAGGTCAAGTTTATTCATTGGAAATGATACGCCAGGGCGAGAAGCTCCACGCTACATCGGATTCGTGACCCTCGCTTGAAAGACGAGTAGCTACAGTACACACGATCATTTGGAGTCTCAAGAATGTGAGTACACTCTACTTGTTACTGTTATGAAAACAATCCGAATGTGACTACTTGTAAAATGTTGCTGTCATTGGACTTGATTGACAATGGAATTGCAACTACCAAGGTTTGCGGTTAATACCCAACTACTCCAAAAGTTTACGTGCGACGACCAAAGTTTTATAGAATATATAACACGTAGAATGAAACAGACTAAAGACCACCAGACTGGAAGCCAATAGTTAATCTACGAATGACCACACTTGAAGGAAAATATTTTAATTGGTCAAGGAAAAGAAAAGCTGTTTTTTAATAGTAGCAAATTGCAGGGGATAAAAGGCTTCTCTAAGGATATGTCTGAAAATGGTTTCCCTCCAAACTGGCTAATTTTACCCGCAGACTAAATTTGATGTCAATTTGTTTTAAACCACTCCAAGACTTTGGTGGTCCATACCCAACACTTGGGGGGTATTACCCCCATATCTTACATGAAAAACACTTCCCTACTGTGTGGTAGTGACCAGTGCAAAGTTTAAAATGTAAAACATGTTACAGGGGCAACAGGTATTATTTAACAGTGATAGACGAGGGATGCGATGATAATGATGGGGTTCTCCAGTATTCCTACACAGAGGGAGCTGTCATATCAGAGGTCCTAATTGTGAATAATCTGTACTGTTTACAGATCTCTGCATCGACTACGTCTATGTAATTCAACTTTAGAATGAAATATAAACCAACAGCTTCAATCAAACTGAGTGAGTCAAAGCTATCTGAAACTTACAGGCAACAACAACAAATTAATACAAATTAGTCCCAAAGAAGGAAGGAAGGAAAAAACCAAAACATTTCTACCATTGAAAATGTTTGCATTCGTAAAAGCTTTTTTTTGGACAAAACTCGAGCAGATCCAAAGCAAAATTTAACAGAAAAACTATGACAAATGCATAGAAGGTATAAATAAGAAAAAAAGGGGTTAATTTCTCCATGTGATGTCGATTCACAGGCCGTGACGGGATGGGATGGGATGTTAGTTTCACTCAAGAGAACTCTTGTGTACATTTCTGTATTATACACTACACTTGTTACTGAAATTAGACAGTGTTGAATTCTTCATGCTGTCCATTACATCACATGATTGCGAATAATATCGATCAGTTTGTTGAAAATTATTATCATGGTCTGCTTTTCAAGTTGTTTAACCTGTCCGGTATCGATCTAAAATAACAAAATTCAAGTCAAGCACTCAAGATTGAGCCATTTGTAAATGTTGTTCCACTTTCATCTAGTTGTTCCCCTTACTCTATATTTCCATCCTCCAAGTCTAGTGTTGAGCTGAGTGAGTCATTTCAGCAATTTATCTAACCAGGAAGTCACTGTGTTATCACTCCGGGGAGGAAAAACAAAACAAAACAAATTCACTAAACAGTCAGTTACGTTAGTCATACAAATAGTTAGTTACGTTATTCATACAAATAGACTAGCAGACAAACTCTGTTCTATAATAGCAAACAAATGACAAAAGAAGTTAACTGCTTCTATTGTAACAGATATAGAAACTATAGAATAAAATATTCAATAATTTCTTTACCCTCACACACTAGATACACTTCATTTCATTTTGCATCACAGAAACCACTGGATTATGGCTTTCAAAACCAAGTGGACAGGTGGAGTTATTTAAAATCATAAAAAAAATAACAGTAAAGTATAATCTTTACAAGTTAATAATTTGTTGTGACCCCTTTTTTAGGCCTCTGGGCTAGCGATCCTTGTACAGTGTATAGTGTTAGCCTTAACAGTGAACCAGTTTTGTGTGTAGGAATTGGTGTATGGATATATTCCACTTGGGGCTTATATTGAGGGTATAGCAGGATTAGTGCTATAGTCGTGTACTGAGGCCTGGCAAGTGGGGTCGTTGGGGTCACATGAGATGAGGGTTTTGTTCAACCGTGCCGTGCGTGGGTTAAAGGTTGGCATTTTTTTTATGAGTTTCACTGGGGAAGTGAGTACAGTAGGAATAGGCAATCTTTCTTTTTGGGATTTTAGGGTGTGACAAAGTAGTTGTAAAGAGACCTTCAGAGAGAAAGGAGTTAATATATAAAATCAAATACAGAGAATAAGAGACAAATCTTCCTGTCTATGTGTGATGTCATGGTCTCCAGGAGAACACCAAGTGTTGATCAGTTTCAGACACCACAGTTTAATCTCGGAGCAAAAGAAAGGGTTCCTAAAGTCAAACCATGTCTAATCGAAATGTATTTCTGTCATGAAAACCTACAATGACTGTCTCAAACATTGTTAGTTAAGACATATGATGGGGACACATTGTTTTTCTTTCTGTGTGCTAATTTTTGCTATGGTGTGTTGATATGATGCGGTCAAGTGAATAACTACAAGATATCCATCTTGAGCAGCCTTCATCTTTCAAAACCTATCTGTAAATATTTCAAAATTGTTTTGTATAGATCTATGAAACCCTGGACTACAAAACTTACACAAAATTAATACAGACTCCAAAACTTACACAAAATTAATACAGACTCCCAACCCCCCCCCCCCCCCTCACGCACCCCTT
>JAIPMN010010638.1:6608-34788 GCA_020650975.1 Apostichopus californicus
GTTCTCTGTAATGAATCTATTACACTCACCTGTAGATCAAAGCATTGACCTAACAATGATTTCTGATCTTAACAGGTTTCCAAGACTTTATCTGTTGTTCTCTGTAATGGATCTATTACACTCACCTGTAGATCAAAGCATTGACCTAGCAATGATTTCTGATCTTGCCAGGTTTCCAAGACTTTCTCTGTTGTTCTCTGTATCTATTACACTCACCTGTAGATCAAAGCATTGACCTAGCAAATATTTCTGAGCTTAACAGGTTTTCAAGATTTTATCTGTTGTTCTCTGTAATGGATCTATTACACTCACCTGTAGATCAAAGCATTGACCTAGCAATGATTTCTGATCTTGCCAGGTTTCCAAGCCTTTCTCTGTTGTTCTCTGTATCTATTACACTCACCTGTAGATCAAAGCATTGACCTAGCAAATATTTCTGATCTTAACAGGTTTCCAAGACTTTATCTGTTGTTCTCTGTAATGGATCTATTACACTCACCTGTAGATCAAAGCATTGACCTAGCAATGATTTCTGATCTTGCCAGGTTTCCAAGCCTTTCTCTGTTGTTCTCTGTATCTATTACACTCACCTGTAGATCAAAGCATTGACCTAACAATGATTTCTGATCTTGCCAGGTTTCCAAGACTTTCTCTGTTGTTCTCTGCAGTGAATCAATGGATGTAGTTATCTCTGTAGCTGCTGGATGGCCTTCTCTTAATAATCTCTCACCGACAGATCTCAGATCTGCTGATTCATCTTGCTTCCTCGTAATGTAGGCCTAGAATTAGAAAGGCGTAAAAACTGAACTCAGTGAATAATTGCTCGAACCAGTGACAGATGGAAATACCAAAGTCAGGATCTGTCTAGAAGTAGAGACAGGCAAAGGGGGAGAGGGGGCGGGGGGCAAAATAATTATTTATGCAGGGCACTGATGCCTAACTCTACACTAATTTTATTTTATGGTTTAGAATATGCACAAAGTTATGGTAGGGGTGGGTATTTCTGGAGAGGCATAGCACCATGGGTTGATGGGGCACCCAACCCCCCCCCCCCCCTTCAATCATTGTCTTCAAGCCTTGGTAAACTCAGTATGTGAAGAGTACAAAATCTCTATGCAACAGCTATTGCAATATATACCATATGTTTAATACCATAAATCTTAAGGTTGTTTGCCATCCATCCATCCATCCAGCCATCATCATCATCATCATCATTTTTCATCATTTTTGTGCTTAAAAATATTCAAACTTTAATAAGTAGAATTTCAGAAGGAAAACAAGCAGAGACTGACCAGAGCATCCTTGTGACTTTCACACATTTTCTCTGCGTCTTGAAGGTTTTCAGAGAGAGCAGGGCTGGTCATTGTCAGAATGATACTATCGTTCCAGTCCATCTGGAAAATAAAACTTAATAATTAGTTGTAAATTCTGACCAAAACTCTGCGATCCAACGCACCATTGTAGTCTTCATTTTACATTTGTTGTTTATTGTATTCTAATATATATGAGAGAAAAGAGGTACTAATAATGTATACTTTCCTGAAAACTAGCAAAAACTCTACAAAAGAAAACAGTCACATTATTTAGGATTGCAAAGGCTAGAGATTATACCACTGCCGAGAATGACTACCGAACATAGGGAATTCGGGATGATATGTCATGTAGGTAAAGTAACGTAAATACAATATGCCAAATACAGTGAGAGAATAAATGATAGTGGTGCATTACTATGAAGCAATGATTAACTGTTGAATTAAAACCAAACAGCTGAAAAGATGTGCACCCAAATAACCCTTCCCCATCTCAAATATGCCATCTCAAACATGCGTCATCCCCCATCTTCCCACCCCTTTTCCCCACTATTCTTCCCCTATCTCCCCACTCCTCCTTCCCCCATCCCCTCACTCCTCTTCCCCCATTTCCCCACTCCTACTCCGCCATCTCCCTACCCCCATCTCCCTACCCCCATCTCCCCACCCCCACCTATTAAAGCAAGACATGAAAGATATTTCCATTACCAGTTAAATTTCAACAGGTTTAACTTTAATGTGGAAAATTATAAGCACTATCTTCTTAATAATTAAAGAAAAAATTCAACAAATGGAAAGAACCAAAAAACAATGTGATTCAAAACTCCACATGATCTTTACAAGAAACAAATACTTAAATATTCTTCCTACCAAGTTTTTGTAATTATTCAAGAATATCTGCAACTGATGAGAGTTCTCCAACATGTCCTTTCTCTTCTCTGAGGATTCCTGTAGACTCTCCCACAGTGATGCTACTTTATCCAAAGAGGTATGAATATCCCCACTCTGTTCATTAAACTTCTCTGACAGCTTTCCACCAGTTACTGAGAGATTCTGTAGAAAGAAAAGTAATAAATTAAAGAGAATTATTCTTGATTATGATCCAAATAACAAAAGTAGGGAATGCATACAGAGAAAGCAGTTTTTTGTTTATGGTGAAGCTAGCCTTTAGTCTACAATGCATTTAATATTCAGGAGAGAAACTGTTAATATCATTTACTGTTGTAGGGGTAACTTGCGACCAACAAGTTATGCCCATTAAGAGTGCTTTATGGAAAACTGTGTTGCTTTATTGAGACTATCTGGTGTGAAGTGCAAAACAGAACATTTGCTTTAATAGAGCTGGACTTTTTGGCACAATCCTGTAGGAGTAAAGTTTGTTTAAAAGTCTTTTAGAAGATATGCTTTTACGGAGCTTATCAGATGTATGCCACCTCCAGAATGGTCATATTAAATGGTCAATGGAAATAAAATTGTATGGAGACAAATGACCACTTACTTTGACAGATTTCTCCAAAGACTGCAAGTCACCTAAAACAGTTTGATAACGTCTCTTCAGTGACTCCACGCCTTCTAGAGTTTTACCGACATCGTCCGACTTCAACCAAATCCCCTTGAAATGAAGAATACATTATACATTTAAAGAACAAGATTGAATATAACCATTAACAATGTAAATGGTCAAACTTTCAAATTCTATCACAGTATGACTCTCTCTAACATTGTTTAGGGGTACATTTTAGGTGCACATTGAACTGCATGGTCTAAAACCTTCAAAAACCCATCTTCAGTTTTTCAGTTCCTTAGCAACATAAATGCAATGGTAGGTAATTCAGTAAAGGGATTGGTTGGATACAGACCATAGTTAAACAGAAGATCAGAATGTAAGAGATAAATAAGTAAGTAAGGAAAAGTGCAAATTCTTGAACAAATTGGTATTAAGTAAATAAAAATATGATAAAATTTCACAAACAGCATCAGCTAACTATAAACAGAAACAAATGCGATGAATTGTATTTCTTTTGTTTTGCTTAATTACCTTTTCAGCAATCTTCTCCTTCAGTTCTTGAACTTCTCTATTAAAACTATGGATCTCTAAAGCTCTCCCGAGTTTCAGCTTGTAATTCTCAAGATTCTTCTGTAGTACTTGCCACCTTTAACAAGAAAATGACAATAAAGATAATATAAAATGACTGAGCATAACTTGGGTGTTTTCCTTAATAAAACATCTGAATGGCAAAGTAGCCTAAAATGTTCTGAGGGCATTCAAAAATCCTCCTTCTGATGCAAAAGTCCAACAGATTCTCTTTTATCCTCAGTACAGTTTGACATAACCGAAACCGATATTTGTCCTACTATCTTATCAAACAGGCAAACATTATTCCTGCAATATCACAGAACATTTTCGATTGTCAGAGAAAATGTTACAAAATAATATATATTGATATTTTTAGAACATAATGACTAATTTACATTTTACTCAAAGTTTAATGTTTACAGTATTGAACAAGGCCAAGACCTTTTCACATGACTTTTACAACTCTTAACCCTTTAGTCATCAGTGACTTGTCACACCCAGCCACCAGAGTGTGGACAACAGTGTACCACATGTATATGTCCTCCCCTGGGATACTTCCCTTTGAGTGCAACTACAAGCTGGCATATGCAGCAAAATTTACAAGTTATAGTTGATAACTGACATGCCATGAAACAAACAAAATTTCTCATAACTGTTGACTGCCATAATCACTAAGGTGATCATAGCACTTTAACACAAATTCAGCCATTTTAAAGAAAGACCAAATACATAGGAATAGCAAGAGTAGCAGGACAACTGGACAGCTTCATAACTTCTTACTACTATTTTTTTCTAATAATTTTAATCAAATGCTATAAAAAAGCTCACAAGCTCTGCGGAATTCAAATGTGCATTTTCTTTGATGGCATGCAGGGTCGGACTTACTTTTCCTGGATATCTTGGGCCCTATCTTTGACCCCTTCGGCCAGTTCCTCAGGTCCCTCCTCGTTTATTCGATCAGCTAGCTCACAGATGTCACCGACGGCCATATTGTCCACAGATTTGTCCTGAAATGTTTTGAAAGTTAACACAATTATTTTATTATGGATAGAACAACACTACAGGTGTGTACTGACTATTGTAATACATACCATACCAACCCCTTGAAAGCAATTATCATAGGGTAACATATGGGGTATTAGACCAGGAGGTTATTTTCGTCCACAATTTTGTATTGATCAATTAAATAAATTTTGCTATGAATATCATACTAAGTTAACAATATTTACTCATATTCAAGAGATTCTTAATCTTGATATATCATTATCGTGCACATTTTATCAAATTTTGGCTGAAAAACAAATAATAAACCTTGAATGAGTCACTGCATATTTGGTTGATTTTAAGTGACAGCTGCACAGTATTAAAAGTTGTCTATGAAGAACTTGTGATCCTCAGCAAATATAAATTTCTGCTGTGATCATAAAACCCACGGAGAGTCAACACGTCTATCTAGGGTTTATAATTTCAATTGGTAACACGTAAACAGCTTTTTAGTATTGTTTTACAACTCTGTGTTTGTCAGGTGGTCGAAAAACCCTGATGCATAGGCCGTGTGATAAGCAGTATTCGACTACTTTAAAACATGAAATTAAACACAGGCTCTGCATATTAAAGTTAAATCCTATGAATAGATTGACCAAAACTTGTCATAGAAATCTATTTATTTTGGGTAAGATGACCAAACATCTATTAAAATGTTTGTAACAATTAAAATATGCCATGAATGTGTCTGTGTAAGGTCTAGTGTAACCAAGCTTAGTGTGTGCTCTAATGCATCACTTAACATACTATGCAAAGAACACTTTGTAAATATTTAACAGGATTTCCTACCTAAAATAGCTTAAAGAGAAAAGATGTGATATTAAGTATCCATGTATTGTTATTATTTAGGATGTTCATGGACAGAACCACATGACATAAACTTGGAAGGTCGAAATATTTCATTATTGTCAGAAATCCCACCTGTATGTCTAAAAACATATGTCAGACTACACTATTTGACTAAATTCTATTAATTCTTTCAAAACATTTAATGGAAAAAGAATAATTTACAAGAAATGGATTAATATTGTGAGCATGTTTTAATGAAAGTTGATACTGTTATAGTCTTCATTTTTATTTTGTGACACATTATCATTAAGTGGTCCCAAAACCCCCTCTTTCACCATAGTTCCATTTCTTGGCTTCTTTTACATAAGGTTTGGTTTCTACGAAACACTGCAAAATACTCATCAGGATCTTTTCACAGTTCATGTTTAACCTGTTTAGCATCACAACAGCTAACAGGACCTCATAGAGAAGTCTGTGACTGTCTTACCCTACCAGTACACAATCCCTTCCATCTATCTAACATTTTTACAGTATGTCTTAATGTTCATAAGCACAGCATCTAGGATTATATTTTCACTTTCTTCCGTTCTTCAGCAAGATAAGTGGCAAGCATGTTTATTATTACTTAACGCATCCCGTCATGTTTGATTGTTGGTTATCTATGCATTCTGTTAAAGTGTGTATACAGAAGTACACACATTTTGCTGGATCTAGGCTAGGCTGGGTTGCAATAGTCTTTACAGCTGATGTGCCTGAGCCTAGCCTAGTCCATTGTTTATGAGAAACATAAATAAACAGCTAATGCACATCACCTGTCCAAAGTTATCCAGTGTCCTCTGCAACTCCAAGCAGTGTTCATAGTCAGCTCCGACATCCCCAAATGCCACCAGAGCGGTCTGGACGGTAGAGAGTGAAAACTAATTGTTACAACTTGTAGGTGCAAAATGATACAGTAAGTGACCATGTAGCTCGTCAATTAAAATCAATTGTAATAAACTGTGAAACAACTTTGCTGCATTTGGGGAATGGTTGGATCTCGAGTGAGATACAAATAAATTAAATTAAGTGAGTGATTGGGTAGAGATTAGAGAGAGCAGTGTGGTCAAGTGGTTAAGGCAGTGGACTTGTTATCTTAGGTTTGAAGGTTCAACCCTGGCCAGATCATTGCGTTGTGTCCTTGGGCAAGGCACTTTATCTCCATTGCCTCTCTTCACCCAGGTGTATAAATGGGGACTTGCAAGGTAACTTGTAAATATAGTTGCATGCGCCGGTTTGTGGCTGCACCCTATGGGAAGTCCCCCCAAGGACACCTGGTTGTGGTGCACTGTGGTGCCCCAGAAGAGATTGAATTGCGCACACTTTGGTGTGTAGGTGTGACAAGTTACCAATGACCAAGGCTAAGTTGTACACGCTATGGTACAGTACATTTAGCGCCTTTGAACAATTTCTGTTGATTTTGGCGCTACATAAATGTCTTTTGATTGATTGATTGATAGTAAAACGGCCAATATTTGGTTTTTGCAGAGCTTTTGAGCATCACTAGCTCTTCTTCAGTGCATGACCACCGAAAGTGACAGGGAGCAGCAGGAATTGAAACTTTTTATAGAGAAGAGTGCCGACTTACGGAGTTTTGTTAGATTAGCTGAATCTATATATATATAATAACAGTGTTGTGTTTGAAGGAACATCAAAACTCACAAATGAAAAAAAAAAAAATCAAATCTCCCAAATGGAAAAGAATTTTTTATCTGTTTTGGGAAGTTGTTCCTTACAGGCCTCTCTCCTTAACATTTACATTTTCATCTTTTCCAAGTTTTATCCACAAAAAAAACCCAAACACAATGTTTGGTGTTTTGCTCTTTTCTGAATGTAGGTGAAATAGCAACATTTTGTTAGATACTGAAAGATTATATCATAACCATTGTAAAGTTCATAAAGTGAGTTTTTGTAACCTTCACAAGGAGCACTGTCAGATAATAGGGAAATGGTTTAATCATCTCTTCGAGTGTTATAAATTAATGGAAGAAATACTAAATCAGCCTTGTTGTCTGATGGGGTTTAAAATTGAAAAAATGAAAGCCCATTAATTTGAGAACTGTGAGCAGGACTAAAAGCTTGAATTTTCATTTCTAACTTACTTAGACTATAAACTGAAATGAACTGAATTCAAACTAAACATTCCCATCACATAATTACCTTCTCTCTGATCCAAGAATCCACCCGATCTGCCTGTCTCTGGAACTCCAGTAATGCTCTGAGCTGTTGGAGAGACTGTCCCTTCTTATTGGAGAGATCCCTGAGAGCAGTCCATCTACTGACAAGTTCAGAAACATCTCCGGCAACATCACTCTTGACGGGATGATCTATTTCTTGTAACTTTTCTCCAATCTGTTTTATGGTTATAACCCAAAACAATTTTGATTACAGTTGGAACAGTTTAAACTTGATATCAAGCTTCCTTTATGCTCAACGGTGCATGAAAAGAAATCACTACCAGTAGTAGAACAATGGCTACAACACTCCATCAATTGCACTACAGTACAAGGCATGGTGAATAGCCTAACTGAATTGCACAAGGCATGGTAAATAGCCTAACTGAATTGTACTAGGCATGGTAAATAGCCTTACTGAATTGTACAAGGCATGGTAAATAGCCTAACTGAATTGTACTAGGCATGGTAAATAGCCTTACTGAATTGTACAAGGCATGGTACATAAATTGTACAAGGCATGGTAAATAGCCTAACTGAATTGTACTAGGCATGGTAAATAGCCTTACTGAATTGTACAAGGCATGGTACATAAATTGTACAAGGCATGGTAAATAGCCTCACTGAATTGTACTAGGCATAGTAAATAGCCTTACTGAATTGTACAAGGCATGGTACATAAATTGTACAAGGCATGGTAAATAGCCTAACTGAATTGTACAAGGCATGGTACATAAATTGTACAAGGCATGGTAAATAGCCTCACTGAATTGTACTAGGCATAGTAAATAGCCTTACTGAATTGTACAAGGCATGGTACATAAATTGTACAAGGCATGGTAAATAGCCTAACTGAATTGTACAAGGCATGGTAAATAGTCTAACTGAATTGTACATGGCATGGTACATAAATTGTACAAGGCATGGTAAATAGTCTAACTGAATTGTACATGGCATGGTGAATAGCCTAACTGAATTGTAATTTCAAAGTATCTTCAAGTATCTTGTGATGTATGTCAGAAAATAAATTTTCATAAATAATAAGTATACTAGTCAGATAAGAACGGGAGGGGAAGGTAAAGGGTGGAATGGAATGGAAGGGAGACCTGATCAGGTGAAATTAGAAAAGCTTCAACAGCCACTTATTGATAAAGTTGATTAATTAAGAAAAAGTCAAGAACAATTTTCAAATTACTTGGTCTTGGGGGAATGGGGGTGATTCAGGAATTGTCCAACAACAATGTGTACTGATAAATAATAATAATAATACATTCACACTCTTTTGTCTACTCACATTCTGTATGTCCTTGATGAGAGCCTCGTTAGCAGTCAGCTCAGCCTCAAAGGCCTGATGCTTCTTTAATTTCTTCAACTTTTCTTGGAGCAGGGAACTCTCAAACGAACCGTAGCTCTCCAAGACTTTTTGTTTCTCTGTTATTAGCAACTGAGCCTAGGTAATGATGTGAAAAGACACTATTTCATGAGGCTATGTCACAGATTGGGTTCTTCATCTTCAACAGAATACAAAAACACTGCACATTCACAGTGGTGTCCATAGCCAGGTGAAGCCCTTAGGTACAATTATAGAACAGCGCCACCTTTGCAAAGTTGTCACGTCTAAATAAATATAGTATGCAAATGTATTATTCTTCTTTCCAATATTTCCGCAGGTACAATAATTAGCTCGCCGCCCACCCCCCCCCCCACCTTACCCCCGGCAGTTTCTTATTAGATTAGCGTATTCAGCCACATCATTAAACTTTATCTTTATGAACTGTCAAATACTGAGAACGGTAACAGCATTACATAAACATTCCTCTATATTGAAATACTGTGGTTTTACCTCTGTGAGATTTTCTCTAAACTGAGCATATAGTTTAGCCTGGGTGAGCTTTTCTCTTCTATGTATGCTTTTATCTTTGATGTTGCTTCTCCTAAATAGAAAAGAAATGAAACATTTTAAAAACAGGAAAGCAGCTGTAGTAGTATGAGCTGAGAGCTTGTAGCCAGCATTGATGATGTTCAGTCTCACATGCTTGTTAATACTTAACTAAACATATAAGAGGCATGAATTTCTTTCTGCTCCCTAGTATGATCAAAAATGTCTGTCTCTTGAAGTTGCCTCTAATGACAAAATCTCATTTACTATTGTGTCAGTTATTAAAAGCTACAGGAAGACAAGACAAGACAAGAAATTCCAATGTCTGATGTTAATTGCAAATGTGTTGTCATCAACAATGAAATAAAACTACTATGACTTATGGCAGTATGCATTCACATCAGAAGTATATATTTAAAAAAAAAGGTGAAGAAACACAGCCAAAAATAAGTAAACAATATACAACTGATAAATACAAGAAAGCAGAGTGAAACACAGACTAAGTCTGAGTCAGAAAGGTATTTACAATTCTCAGGTTTTTTTTTTGAAGCATAATTATTGTTCAAGCACAAACCTTTCAATAATTTCTGTAAGTTTATGCTCCATTTCTCCACTCGGAGACAATGTCTGTTGGTGCTTTTGAACGGTCGACAGCTGCATAAATTAAAGAAAATAGAAAATATTACTTACATTTGATCTTGATGTAACATTGGATGTAAATCGATAATAGAGTGAAATATTTACACAGAATATAGGACACTAAAAATGGTCTCATGATTAAAAACCTATATGCACATATAAAATAAGTAAAATTACTTTGGAATACTTTTAAAAACAGCTTTTTCAACATTTATTGCAGGTGTGTAAAAAGGAATCATATGTGAAGATTAAAGAAGTCACTTGGTTGAGGTAATGTCACATAATGCATCCACTATGAGAGAAAATGAGTTGAAAGTCAATATAAACCTTAACAAGCAAGACGTAGAACATCAAAAGTAAAGTAAATCATTATAGAAAAGACCTCAGGGAGTAAACTCCTTTTTTGGGGGGGTGGGGCATTTTTTAAATAAATATTTGACTTGAAACAATCCACAGTTTTAGTTGTTTTAGAGATATTTCCATACCTTTTCCTCCTGAGTAGCTAGTAATTTATCAAAAGCCTCCTGTTTCCTGATTGCTGCATCGACTTGCTCTACGGAGTTACCAAAGTCAATAGTGGAGAGTAATACCTGGAGAAAGAGAAGACCCATTCAACATCCAGTGTTATAGTTGAGTGGAAAAGGGAGGGGGGAGAGGCAAATTCCAAATGCTCCCCTGACCCCTCCCCGAATTATTTAGGTAGGGCTATGAACCATTCAGATGAATCAAAAAGTTTCTGAATGAGGAACATGGTTGTGGGGTCAATGAATGCAACTCCCATGTAAGGGTGTCTGGGTTTCTGAGTTCTAAGGTCAAAAAGTGTATTTTAATGCACATGTAGACTATAAATTAGGTCCATAATTAGGACTAAATGCAATTTTTGTGCTAATTGATACTTTTGAATTTTGAAAAAGGTTTTCGATGATGACTCTCATATCTATTGAAAGGATTTCTGAACCAACACTGAAATTTGCAAAAGTACTTTAAGCAATGTTTACATGTTTGTTTTTCATTTCATATTATTAGTTATTTAAGACATTTAAGGCAGACAACTCTAGATCTCACATTTATCCTGTACCACAAACCACAGCATTGTTTCAATATCACAGGTAAAGTATATGTTAACAATCTTACAAGAGTCTTTTGTTGCCATAGTTTCATCCCAAAAACAGCTACTTACACATGGAAGGCAATACCAACATTTACAAATAATTTCACTATATGACAACATATTTTGTTCAATATGTGATCCTTACGGGCTTCAATGTCATTTTTTCAAATGCTTACCACATTGCTGCATAAATTTGATGAAAATTTATTCACGCACAGTTGGTACGACTTCACTTCACTCTCCTATAGGGTCTTTTATGGGGACTTGGGTGTCCCTCTTGATCCTTGTTTTCTACTAAACTAAACTTTGGTCACAATGATGGTCCTGCCATAAACTTAGGCTGTAATTCTTCTCAGCATGTATAGGGTCATCACCCCCAACCCCCCCCCCCCCATTTACCTCCCTCTCTAATTCCACCTGGTCTCCTCATCATGTTTTGTTCAATCTGTGATTGTAATTGGCTTGAATGTAACCGATTAATATGTTAACTAATTAACTAACTATGACGAAAGCAAATCCATGCACAGTTGGGAACGCTTCCCTCTTCGTTAGCCTAACGATGGATCTTTCATTATCTTAAGCTGTAATTATTCATCAGTTCTGACAAACTGATTCTTTCCCAATTCCCTTCCTCTCTCAATCCAGCAGATCACCTCCTCCCCCCCCCCCTCCCCTCCTCAATGACAGTACTTTTATTGTGCACACTACCCTGACACCTACCTCTTGCTGTGAACTAATGGAGTGTAACTGTTCTACATCTCGTAGGAAGACTTGTTCCGCTTGCATCTGGTTTAGAGCCTCTTTCTTCACTTCCCACTTAGTAAGCAGTTCTTCCCTTTCCTCTGTCACAGCTTCTAATTTTTCAGCGACCTGAAAGTGGAATAGTCGAGTAGATTTCAGGTAAAGAAAAAGAACTATAGAATAAAATTTCTAGTACAATGCAGTTGATCTTGACCAAACTTTTGGCAAAAATCAGACTATAGTTTCAGGTTATGACCTATTTCAATTTAAGAAGAGACACTTAGGACCAAACTTGAGAGCCCCCTCCCCCCCCCCAAAAAAAATCTTTTCTTTCAAACAGTATCAATGCCATCTGAACAATGTCCTTTTTGTGATGCCATACAACAGCGGCCCCTAAAATATATAGCATCTTGCACAGATGACCTCTGACATACCTCTTGATTAGCATAATGCTGTTGTTGTATTAGGATGCTACCAGCCTCCATTAAGGAGGTAAAGTTATCTTCTCTGGCTCCTATCTCCACCTGCAGCTCGTCGTGTTGTCGCAGGGCATCTGCAGCAGACGTGACGCTCTTAGTTGTCGTAGCGTTGGTCACGTCCATCTCTGTCTTCATTTCGTTAGCCCACTCCATCAGCTCACGAAACTGTCGGATGTAACGACCAGAACAACATCGATAAAAACTAGACTTTGAATTTGTAAGAAGTGGACAAGGACAAGGAGAAATAATTGAAGTGCAACAAAACTTTATCGAGCACATGTCAACAATCATAGTTCATCAAAAGATCTGCTAGAATTGATCTCCCAATAGATGAAACTCAAACAATGCTGAACTTCTGGCAAAGTTCATCCTTTCAACTTCAGTTAAGTGTCGTGCTTTTTGTAAAACCAAAACCAAGGTTGACGATCTAATACTCACTGTTGCAATGAAAGTATGATAATCATGAGCAGCCTGTAGCAGTTTCCCTCTTTCGTTCGTTCCCTCTTGAAGTCCGTTCCATTTCTCTACGACACCCTCTTGCATCTCTCCCAACTGATCGGTGAAGACATCGGGGTACTCTTCATCTAACTCTGATCCACTCGTTAGTAAAGTATCCAGCTGTTATGAGGACGGTAAAATGGCCCCGTGAGTGATCATAATCAATAGTAAAGTCAGGATTAATTTATGCTCAGGGGTGATTAATAGAAGTAAAACATTTAAACCATACAGGCTTTACGTACTTTATTTAAGGTTCACTCTCTTTCCAGAGACATGCTGTATATCTTAGAATCGACGTGAAGAAATTCTTCTTGTCATTAAGGATGCAATTAGCTGGTAATCTGTCTAAAGCCTCGACAACAAGGAGAAATTTCTCAAAAGGTATTTATTGTATGCAAACTAGGCTAGGCCTAAGTATATCTGCTAGGACAGTACTGTAGGTGTTAACAAAAGGATAGAATTGAAAAAATAAATATATATATCTGTCACTTATGCAACAGCCTACAACACATTTTGAGATCAAATATTTGCAAGTCAGTAGTAAACATCCCATTGCAAATAAAACCCGATGAATTAAAACAACAACTTCCTTCCCCCGAGGGTGCAGTAAACTTAAATACATGACTGTCAATTGATTAAATCACACCGTCTGCATAAGGCTGACTTCAAATCTAACTTGATGTTGGTTGATGTTGCTATAAATTATTTGTCCTCACACAATTGTGAACACAGTAATACTGTATTCAACTTGACACTGCAGTTAAACTTACCTGAGTACTTAATGCGACAAGATCCGTAGTGAATGCTTCGTGTTTCCTGATCAAAGATTGCACCGAATCGACTCCTTTACCCAGCTCATCCGAGAGTAAAGCATTCTTTTCCTGAAATACGATAATTCCAGGTCACTGAGAACAGCATTTGTCACAAGAACTTTTCCATCCTGATTATTATATCAACAGGCCTTTACAGGCCTTTAAATTTGAAGTCAATTAAATGTTTTTCTAAGGATTATTAAACCAGGATAAATATGGTATTAAAGTAGTGTCTACTGATCTGTGACTGCTTAAAAATCACCCTGGCAACCCACAGTACCACTGAAGGTTACCTGTCAGACAATCAGTAAAAACATTCTGTCAACGCTCACAATATCCAGCCATCTTTCTAGACAATCAGCATTTGCTATTTGGACAACCTCAAAATTGAAACTTCAAGCTATGATATGCTTTTTGATACCATTGGTATTTTCTTGTCTTACCCTTGTATAGATATTACTAATGATGCTTGGTAGTGTTCCTTTGCCTTGCTCCTCCCTTGTTTTTTTTGTTTTAACATTACCAAGGATACTTCATGTTGTTTGTGTAATGTATAGTTCATATTTTCGAGGTACCAATGAAGCTGTTTGGTGTTTTCTGATATCAGTAAGAGCTCATAGTTTAATTCCCATTTAATACCATGTTTGCTGTTGTTTGCCTTTACAATTGTCTCTCAGTTTAGCAGTCTCTTTCCAACCCTACAATCAGATCAGAACAAAATAAAGCATGTCCCTCGTAATTTAGTGCGTAGTTGGATCTTACCTGTATCCGTGACAGGACATCATCGAACATGCATCTGAACTGATGCATCTCGCCAGCTGCCTGCAATCTTTGTTCTCTGGTAATAACCTGTTCCATCAACATCTGGAGGGCTTGCCTGGTGAAATCGAGTTAAATATAGAAAAACTGGGTACTTTGTTTAACCTCTACTAACAGAACGTCCCCCTCCATGATACTACTGGTAACCTTTTAAAACATTGCCATTCTTTCTTCAGCACCTGCCAGTAACTTTTACAAGTGATTCTTAAATTTTCATCAAGTATCAAAGAAAACCACAAGATTTTCAGAACCTATCAAATGTGATACAAGCAAAGCAACACTGAAGGAAGAAAATAAGACAAATATCTACTACAATTGTATTAATTTAGCTCGATTTCATATAAATGGTTCATTCAATGATTTCCACCCGGAAAGCAGTTTTTCTGCTTTGTGGTGCACTTCATCCCAACTTTCTATACTACCAAAGATTCAGAATACAGTGGCAAGAATTGCTACTAAATCCTCCAATTTCATAACAATATCAACAAAACTTAAGGAATAACACTGGCTTTCCGTTAAGATGCATATACATAACAGAAGTCTTCTGTTAGTCTTCCCAGCCATAAGATGTGGCACTCAATAGCACTTACAAACTCTTCTTCATCTTAAGAGTGACAAAAAGACCCCTTCATTCACACAACAGAGTCCAGTTTCAAGTCACATTGTCTCACACATGAAGACCTTTTGGTGATTGCAGCTTCCAACACACAGCTCCTCGCTTGTGGAACTCACTTCGGGTTCGTTTAAAATCATTGTATTCATTCCTTTAAGTGTGGTGATAAAAGCTTTCTCTTTGCTAAGTGTTTTTGAGTGGTCAATGTTAACTTAGCACCTGTAGAGTACATTGAGCAACCTTTTCAGGTTGGATTCTATGCTATATATGACTAATTAACACCATACATGTAAGTATCTTCTGGTAAACTCACTTCAAACTGTTCTGCTTCTCCCGAATCCCTTCGCAGTCGGGATGACTTCTTTCCGTTAGAGCTTTGCCCTGTCCTTCACAGCTGCTGTACATTTCTAGACCTTTCTCCACTCGCTGCTTAAAGTTCACAAACTCATCCCACAGCATCTACATATTAAGAGAAAAAATACAAAATGGAGTATAGGATAAGAACCGTATTTCATTTGGGTAGGTTTGTGAAGTTTATGCTCCTAGCAATTGCTGGTAGCATGAAGTTTGCTTGCAAAATCCTGGAAAAAATAGTCTCTTTTGTTTGTCTTCGAAAAAATGGATTGGTGAGGGAAGAATGAAAAAACTAGAGCATCAATAATGCAAAAAACTGAACAGACCAAGGCAGAAGTTGTTCATAAGACATTTGACCATTTAAGACATACGTACCAACCATGCTGCCAAGTGTATGATACCCTCGTGTGAATGCTTTTACGTTGACGTTTTGATTTCCATTTGCTTAATAATCAAGGTGAAATGCCAATAGTGCTCCTTAAACAACACAAAACTAGCAAGCTACCTCACAGCTTGATTGATCAAATCATTAAAGATTTGCTCAGCATTCAGTATAACATGATATCTGGATCATGGATCCTTAATGTTAAACTTCAGTGCATGGTAGCAATTAGCTCTCTGCAAAAATGGATTTTTTCGAATCACCATGAGACATACTCAATGCATCATTGACCGGCAGGTAAAAGCAGAATCAACTTTAAAACTATTTTCCCTCCATTTTGATACCTGCATGTGTTCGTAATCTTGGCCGTACTCCTCTGATGATGCGACCTGATAATGTTCTTCGATCCACTCGCCGAGCTCGTCGCTGTCTCTCAAGTACTGATGCATCAGCTGTGTCAGCTCTAGCTGTCCTCTCCAATCACTGACAGAGGTAGCTACTTCCATCAGCAGTTTCTCCAAGCAACCCTACCGTTGCACATGAAAAGACAAAAATTACTTTACTATATTAAAAAAAAAAAAAAAAATGTCATGAATTGGTTTGATGCAATGACTCATCAATATTACCTGGTGACTAACCAATCATTATGCATTGATAACAAGAAGGCTGAGATTTGATGACTTTTAAGAACGCATTTAATAACATTTCGAACAGTGGACAGGTGATGTATTTATTCACACCTAATGCCATGTTGATTTTCTGATTCAGGTTGTAGCATGATTTGAACAGATTTGGACAATCCTCAATTAAAGAACAAAACTGCTGTTGAAATCAACTTTACTTGTTTCTCTCTGACCAGTTCTGCCTCTGGGTTGTTCTCCTGTACTGTCTTGTCAACCCTTTTCTGCAAATCGGCAATGATTTCCTCTTGGCACTGAAGTTCCTCTTCTAGAGCCTAACGAGAAACAACAAAAGCAAAATAAAACAAAGAAAGATAGAAAGAAAGGGTGAGATCACAAAACTGAAGTCTAACCTAATCCTTTCACATTCCAGTTTTGCTATCTCTTATTTTTAAGTATAGTATATGTATACAAGAAAAATTACAAGTTTGTAATGTCAGACACTAAATTTTGAAATTGATTTCCACAAATAATATTTTCATGAATGTGTTTTTTTGTATGAATGTGCCACAGCCTCTTGGATATATTCAAGGACAGAGTGATATTTTTACTTTCTCCCATTCTCTGTGTTAAACTATTTCATATATTAAAATTAAGGATTCTTCCCCATGATAAGTATTCAACAGTTTTTCAAAAGTGTTTAAAAAGTTTAAAAAACCATGTACTAAAAGCAAGGTGACCTTCATAAAATCTAAGGCAAAGTTCAATAAAAGTGTATCCCTTACAAAAATTCTTCAAGATCTCGTGAGAAGTTTACGAGATCTCGCGAGAAATACACAAGATTTCACAAGAACTTATGAGATCTCGCGAGAAGTTTGTGATAACTTATGAGATCTCACGAGGAGTTTACAAGTTCTCGTGGGCATCTAACTAGAAGTTCATGAAAACATATGAGATCTCGCGAGAAGTTTGCAACTGGTCATGAGATCTTGCTTAGACGTTTATGAGATATCACAAAGAGTTTATGAGAACTTATGAGATCTCGCAAAAGATTTAAGAGATCTCATGAAAAGTCCTCATGATCTCACGAGGAGTTGCGAGAACTTATGAGATCTCACAAGAAGCTAATTTGCATTGTCCATCTTGTGTGTTCATTTAGAATATCAGAAAACAATTTGGAGATTAGGAGATGCAAGACTGGCTATAAACAACACATAAACAATACAGTGTTGCATACTCTTGTGAAGTACATGGTAATAAAGAGATGTAAGGGAATTGGGTCAATAGAGGTAGAGAGAAAGAAGGAAGTTCAGGGGAAGATGATTGCAATCAAAACATTTTTCAACAATACAGGGAACTGACAGTAACTTTAACATGCGAACGACAGACAGTCACAGATTAGCTTGACTAATTACCTTGCTCTTGGTCAACAGTTTACTGGTGGCCATTTCATCTTTTCCTAAATCTTGATGGAACTTTTCTCTCAGTTTATCGGAACACCACAACTCCACTTCACTGGCATCCACCAGGTACTGCACATTTGAATGTAAAGTGAGAATCAGCTAATTAAACAACTGAAGAAATGAATAGAAACACATCGTTTTACTAATTGCATAACTTTACCCACAACATGACATACACACATTAGTACAGTTGGCTTTTAGTTTCAAAATGGACAGGTACCTGATGACTGATGATCAAACAGGTACCCATCATTGCTTTGATCATTCCAGCAGTAAAAGTGTATGCTTATTTACTAGACAATAGTTCAATGACATTGTAATAACTTATGACGTGATGTCAAGGAGATTTCTGTAAAATCCTCTTTATTGATGAGAAAAGGCCTTTAGCTATTCTAACTTCCCTCAAATAAAAATCCACTGAAATCCTTGAAAGTACAGCCAAATGTGATATTAATCATGTCACAAACCTGTTGTACCCTGAAATTCATCTCAACGTTCTGTTCTCTCTTTCCCCCAAGACCCAATAATTCCTTCCAAGATTCCAAGAGTTGTTCAAAGCTCTCTTTAATATCATCACTTGCAAAATGGTTCTGATTTATCAATGTCTGGCCTTCATCGATACAGCTCCTGACCAATGGCTCATGATTGATCAGCTCAGACTTTAGTTTCTGTACAAAGAAGAATGTATGAAACGATTGAAAGGCTAGTGTAAGAAGAGAAGTGGTTACATCTCTATGCTCCGACATCTCTATGTTCCGACGTCTCTATGTTCCGACAAAAAGAAATAATTGGGGACAATTTTTTTTAATCCAAAAAATCGTTTGTACCAAGAAAACAAGTTTTCATACCCCAATATTTTTGTGACCAAAATATTTTTGGACTCAAATTTTTTTGACCCACATTTTTTCAGACCAAATTTTTTCGGACCAATATTTTTTTAAATTTAACAAGGGGCAATGATTGGTCACACACCATATTTTGGTCTGAATCTAATCACATTTTATTCGAAAATTGATTTGGCCCAAAACGATTTTTTTTTTGCAAACAAATTTCGGGTCACAAGCAATTTTTGGTCACAAGCACTGTTTGGGCCATAACAAACTTTGGGTCACAATTTTTTTTTTTTTCGTGAAAATGTTTTTGGTGTAAACAAAATAAAAAAAAAAAAATTTGCCTCAAAAATTTGGTCCGAAAAAATGTGGTCCAAAAAAAATTGAGTTCCAAAAAAAATTTGGTCACAAAAATATTAGGGTCACAAAACTAGTTTTCTTGGTACAAACAAATTTTTGGATAAAAAAATTGCTCCGAATTTTTTCTTTTGTCGGAACATAGAGATGTCGTAACATAGGGATGTCACCAGAGAAGTAGTAGAGCTTTGGCATTGTGGGAAGTCTTCTTTGGGTTTTACCTGCCAGGCCTGTAGAAAGTATTTGAAATACCCATTGGTTTGAACTTTGTTCCTAAAACTGAATTTAAATGAAACCTTACAAGGATCTAAATAATCTCTTAATACATGTGTGCCGATATGAAAGTAATTATAAACATCTACTAGTCCATTAAGTAGGTCTGAATGAATAAGATTATATGCAACCTGTATGTATAGCATAAATGAATTGATCTGGAAGGTTTGTTGTGTGCTAATCTCTGTTTATTCACTTGAAATGTTGACAGTATAATTAACAATGGGGGTTCTACTTCTGGCTGGGTGATTTATCTGTACTTATAACAAGATAACAAAATACAACCTTCAACGTTTCTACGTTAAAAATATCGATATTACATAATACTTTGAAGTAGAATAAAAGTTGCTACCTCAAATTTTTTAGTCAAGCTCTGGGAAGAACGAAAGTCCTTCCCAACCTCTGCAGTTTGCATCGCCGGCAATCTTTCTTTTATCCACTGATGTTCAGATTCCACTCTTGACTTGAACTCTTGACCAGCAAGAGCATCTTTCAAAAGTGTTTCTCTGTCCCTCATTGGTTGAGTCAGTTTCTGGTATCTGTAAATTGTTAAAACAAACAGAGGCAATATTGATACTGGATTCTTTGGATGCTTGAATAAAGTAAATTTAAATTGCTGATATTCAATCTCATTCTTGGTAGCTATAGCTGCCTGTTGTAATTGCAACTTGCAACTACAGTGACAGAATTCACCAAAAAAAAAAAAAAAATTATTAGTAACATATATAAACAAGATGACAAATTTTAATCACAGTGGCAAAATAAAAAAAAAATGTTGAGGAACTGACATCATCATCAATGTAGCCAGAAAGGAACATTCCAACGATTCAGTAAAAACTTAAATAAATATATATATAAGCTGAATATCTTGAAACCCAGAATAGCTATAGAAATATTACACTCAATTCTTACTTATTCGTTGGACTATGACTAACAATGCTTCATAGAGTCATCCTTGATCCAATGGTAGTATCAGTTTAGCATGTATGCATCTAGTCCCTAGTTTTGAGTACACCTTATTCTTATATATATGCACCACACTCAATTAATAAACCAAATACCTCTGAGCTAGGGATTCTATTCCTGTCACAATGTCTTTAGCATGGTAGTGTCTATCTTTCTCCATCCTCTTTGCCTCTTTCTTCAACAAACAGAACTTCTCCCTGGCACTGGCAAAATGTTTCTCTAAGGTCTGCGATATTAGGAACGAAAAACACAAAACAATTAAAAGCCAAAATTTGTTTTATTGGTAGACTTTATACTTAATAATGAATAAATTTTGATATTTTAAAATCCACAGCATTCACCTAGTAGTAAACTACTGAAGTGCATTTTGAAACATTTACAATATTTACAAATTAATGCTACTATATAGATAGAGAAAACTATAAACGAGAGGTGTATTGAATGACCTACCTCATGCCTCTTGATCAAGTTTCTCACACTCCTCAAACTATCTCCAATATCGTCGGAGCTCAGCTGTGCTGAAATCTCTTCTAAGGTCATGTCCACATCATCAACTGCTCTATTATGTTCAACCTCTTGAAGCGACTGTCTTAACTTGCCTCCCTTCTGATACGACAGTTCCCGTAACTTCTCCCAGGAGGAATTAATCAAAGCCACTTGATCATCCAGATCAAGACTATTAGAATTTTTAGCTTCAATTAGTTTCCTTCCATCCTGTTTGAAATTAAAATCAGTCCGGGAAAGTCTAAGAAACGATTGCGTGCACTGACAATTTATCTTAAAGGTCCTCCTACTCTAGCATAGAGTTTAATCACAAGGTTCAACTGACCACTTACTACCAGCTGAAATATTTCATCTTATTTTGAGTGATACTAGTACATCCCAACTTAGAGAAACCTCAGTTCGAGAGAACCTAACAGAGTGTAGCACATATACTACAAGTTCAACAGACCTTTAACTACCAGGCTAAGCTGAATTAACCCTCAACTCATTGGTTTGGAGGTGATATTTATCATTACAACTAAAACAAATCCCAGTTCACACCACCCTGACAGACTGTAGCATATCATATTAGCCTAAAATCTTCCTCTAAAAAAAACTAAACTGTCAACCAGCATATACATGTTACCACATAGTTTAACTTAGGTCCCAATTTCCCATATAGCTTTATGTGTTAGGTTATCCAGTAAAGATGCATGCAAACAATGGCAGGAAAGACTAACTATTTCCTTATTCAAAATTACACTTTGGTGTGGTTTAATGTTTCAGATGAGACTAAAAGCAATCAGAGAATTACTTCTCTTCCAAAATGACACAAATATTTCTAATCTTTTTTTTATACCTCATTGAGTTGTTTCAAAACAGTGGCGTGAGAGACAAGCTCAGCTTCAAAAGCTTCATGTTTAATGACTTTACTCGGCAGACAAGACAAGTCTTTGAATGAATCATCCTTTGCGATTAAAACTTTGTCTACTATCCATGACGCCACCTGCAAAAAAAAAACCAGAGAAAGAAACGGAACAAGATCAAAAATGGTTCAAACATTTCAAGATATAAATGGTATCCACAAGATATCAATGGTGGAGGTACCAAATTCTACATTACAGCTGACTGATTTAGTTAGGGGCATGAAGGTATGGGGCATGAAGGGGCATGAAGGTTAGGGGCATGAAGGTTCCGAAGCTGCAGGTGAGAGTAGGGAGTAGGCATGGTCCTCTTATCTTGGTATAGTGTCTTTATTATGCAGTGAATCATATTGAATGTAAATATTATCAACTCATGATAAACTGACTCAAAAGGAAGGAACCATCTCTTGAGTTGTTCATGCTTTGTTTCTACTTTTCACTGGGTTAAGGAATCCTGTATCACAACACCGAACAGGATTATATATAATTCTAGGATTAGGATATATTTATTGTTTTTAGTTTTCTTGCGATATTGAAAAAGTCACTTTTGATTTTGCTGGCTGAAGTTTCAACCCAAATGCACTGCTTTCCAAATGCTACTGTAGGTGTCCCTATAACAATTCCATAGCATTTAATGACGAAGACACCACGGTACTGATGATAAACTTGAATAAATTTGATCCAAATTACTTACCTCCTCAGCATCTCTCCTGAAATACATAAACAATTTTCTATCTTCTATCGTCTCTCTCCTCTTTTCTGCTTTCGACTTAACACACTGTCTCCTCTCCAAGACGTCATGAACTCGACTTTTGATGCTGTTAAGTAAAACATGGAATTGATTGAAGAAATATTTTTCCTACATCTTTAAAATTATTTTCAAGTAAACAATGATCTACTAGCTCTCTGATAACTTACTGTAACAAAAGAGTAAACTCACAATTTATATTTTCTATTCAAAAACAGTTTCCTTTAGCCTCTGCATAACTCATTTTTGTATGCCAAAACTTGATATCAATAAATTACTAATCACAGTTTAAAATATTAATCAGGCTTGTCGAATTGTGGGATATGTAGGAGTGTGAGCTCAGTATTTAACGCCGGTGCCTTTCAATCATAAGGTCCCGAGTTCGAGATTAACGTATGTCGTCCAGTTACATAGTTGTTGACAAATGACAATTCATAATCATGGACGTTAAATATGAATGTAAGAGACTGACTTCGGTCAGCTTGCGGCTTTGATAAGCCAATGACTGCTTCTTCGCGAGTTCCTGCTTGCAGGAGGATCTAAAATACATACAAACAACAACAGGTACTTTTCATTTTTTCTGTATGTGTAACTAGGGGTGTTTAATATTACAGATGCTACTCAGACTGACAAGCATACTGCCTGTGAAAATAATCAATCTATGTACAGTCACTTCATGTGTTAGGTTAGAATTATCTTCTGCAATGCACCAATAAGACAAAACAAAGCTATTAATAAACTTACTAATTTTTGGAGTTGTGCCCTTTCTGGACTAAATTATCTGCCATTTCTTGTAGGGAAGTCAGCTTCTTCTCTTGCATATGAAGAGTATCCTGGAAATTCTCATGTCTCTTTCTGAGGACCTCGATTTCACGGACAGATGTCTGGGGAATAATATAGACAAAATGAAGATGGGAAAGGTCCATTCAGATAAAGGTTACCATGGAAGCAAAGGATAGTTTCTAGTCTGTTGTATAATCTCTTGAGATGAAAGTTTGCCTATGTTATTGAGAGAAAAAAACGATATATTGTTTTTTCATTGCTGTTTTTCCCCCCACTCTTGGTTAACGTGATCAAAGAAAAAATCAATGGAAATGTCTTTGTTTATTCAACTGTACTTGGCTTACCCCTAAATCGGCAAACTCCAAGAAGACTTCATGGCCGATTGATTCAGCTTCAATCTGGTCAGCTTCTTTGTTAAACATCTGAAAATGAAATACATGAGGATTTTGAGATTTCCAACATTAAGTGTTACAGCAGATATTACTAAGTGACGTTTTGGTGTCCGCAAAAATAACAATAACCAATATGTTCACTGTAGGAGAGATGTGCAGGTTTGGTCAATAGAACAACCGGCTTTTGCGGGTGATACCAAAGAGGGGGGGGGGCATATTCAGTTACAATGCAATCTTAATTTGACGTAAACGACTGGTCATCTGCCGAACAACCTCCAGAGCTGATTTTGGTTGTCCGAACTAAAATTGGCCAAAAAGATTGAGTTATTAAGTTTATTTTATTTTGATGGTACTCACTGCTAGGTCCAAGGCATCTTCCAGCTGTTTGTTTCTTTTATCCCAGCTCTGTAATAACTCATCAGGGACTTGACTCAACATTTGGACTTTCTGCTGAATCTTGCCTGTATCAGGGATTTTTTGGGCCAGGATCAGAGCTTTTTCAAATCTTTGAAAGGAAAGGAAATGGCAAACAAGAAGGTATAACATTATCAGAAGCTTCCATAAATGGCACCTGCTTAATTTTTTATATCATCATCAGAAGCTCCACCACGGTGACATATTGACTCTCTCCTATTTTGTGTACCAATTGTTGAACTTGACCCCATATATTTTATCAATTGATCTACTGTTTGATCTCCCTTCAGTATTTACAGCGGCATGGCTTAATTGATCCATTAAATAATTTCCATGACTAAGTGAATGTAAAGACTGTTTATCCTACAATCATACTGATTAAAAGATACAAGGTGGTTGCATTTCTTTCATTATATAAATCCACCATTCTTATAATATTCAAATAAAGAGATTTAGTCTTGATACATTGGAATAGATGTCTAGAAAGCATTTACACAAGGGAGTGTGAAATATTTAAATTTTTCCATTAATTGAATAGTTTCATATTTTCATGAAAAATGTCCCACTGCCAGAGACTGGCCAAACACACTGCCAATTGAGCTAGCCTAAGTAAATGTATTAGCTTCAATCTACTTTAATATCAACTTTGAAACAAGATATCAAAATGGGATTTTATACTTTTATATTTTCCATCTAAGTGTCATATGATCTGATGTTAACTGATGCTTTCTTCAAAGGGCTAAAAAGGTTAAAATAGAAAATAAGAAAGGTCATTGGTTTCAATTCACCTTTCCTTTTGTACTTCCATGTTCGCTAAAACTTCTAGATGTTTTCCAATCATATCTTCGCATCCTTGAACATCTTTGGCTGACTGAGTATCCATTAGCTCAGATTTCACTTCAATTGTCCAGGCCATCTGAATAAATTAAAAAGATCATTGTTATTTAAGGATACTATTCTATACATGTCAAAAAAAGGGAACCAAACATCAGGACACAAGCATTTAACTGTGAGTGCTGTATAACAATTGTTGACATATTTTCCCAAGTTTTTGTCAAGACTATGCCATCCAAGAAGCTTTTATAATCACCAGCATTGGAAAAATAAATGTTAGCTTTTCTGTGGAAACTCTACATCGACAACTCACCAGTTGCTTGCTCTCATTTTCAAAAGATGCAATGTTTCTGGCCTCTTCAAGATCAGCTTTCTTATCCTCTGTCTGCTGTTTAAGAGCGTCCCAGGATGCTTGAATCTTGTCCTCACACTCATTGATGTGTCCCACCTCGGTAGGATAGGAGGACTTAACACTGAAGAGAGAGAGAGAGAGATAAAGAGATAAGTTACATACTATTCACAAGACTGAAACAAATAGAGGACATCTAAAGTGCATTTCCTTGTCCATCAATGCTGTTCCCAAGCTTCCTGTACACTAATTGCCGTTGTGCAACAAATATAAAGTTACACGCCAAACAAGATCGAGGCAATGACAGAACATCTCCGGTGGTTCTATTTTGCATCAATACTGTTCCCCATGCTCTCACATACACTCATCTATGTGGAGTTGAAGGACTGTGCAAAGGTGATTGATGAATAAGTTTAACACCGTTAACAAGAAAAGACAAGACAACGGCATTGACAGCGCAGTCCAGTTGTTTAATACTAATGGTATTCCCATGCTCAGCCTCCCTTTGCCCTCATACGCATTGCTGTGTCCAAGCTATTAAAGTGGGTATGAGGAGATTTGCATAGATACTACACCGGCAAATGTAGACACTACACTGTAAAATGAAGGAATGAGAAGACATTGGACAACATATTTCCATTGTACTCTAATGTTATCCTAATGCTCTGACAAATAACACTCCCAAATATTATATATTTGACCGTAAGTTTCCTTTCTTAGTACATGCTGATGTGAGATGGATAAGTTAAACAAAATTGACAAGACTCTGACATCAAGAAGGCAATCTAGCAGTGGATTCCATCACCCACTTAAATTAGGAGTGTTAGCTCAGTGGTTAACGCCGTTGCCTTCCAATCATAAGGTCCTGAGTTCGAGTCACTCCAAGATTAATGTATGTCGTCCAGTTACAGAGTTGTTGACAATTGACAATTCATAATCATGGACGTTAAATATGAATGTAAGAGACTGACTTCGGTCAGCTTGCGGCTTTGATAAGCCAATGAGGCTTCTTCGTGAGTTCCTGCTTTCAGGAGGATCTAAAATACAAACATACATTATTAACATGCTCTTCCTCCACAGGATTTAATACAGGGTTTCCATAGAAACATAAAGGACTACAAACACAGCATGAGCTACTTCTGTCTTGAGTATCATCAATCAAGTTTATTTTTTTTAAAACTTTTGAAGATAGAACAGAAGATAAGTATACTTACACTGTGGCCAGTATTCCTAGTTTTCTTAGTTTGTCCTGGACTGGTGTTATTTCCTGCTCAATAATCTCTAGCTTCCTCTGCAGATTCTCCTGTGTTTGGTTTCCAGTCGTAGGATAATTTCCTGCAACAGCAGAGACTTTTTCAAGAATCCATTCCTTTGCCTCTCCCCATGATTGGTTATACAGTTCTATGCTGTTAGAAAAGTAATGAACATAATTGTATTGCCTCAAATAATCATAAACTGTTTCTGTACAATCACAATATATTTTCCCCACAAGCCTGAGCCCCAGAAAATTGATTCTTTACACCACCAGATACAGTGTGAGTGTAAGGACAGGCCATGTACATGTAAATTCCACAAGGACTTTATAATCCAAATGTGGAAGTGATGTACAATTCGAGGGTGTGACCTAATGCCTGGCTTACAGTATTCTTTTTACCTCACAATTCATCTATAAACGTGATTTGAAAGTTAAAAAGGGTAATGTGGCGACGGTATGCAGATTTATTCTCCCTTTATCATAAATTGATCTAACCTTAATTAGTCTAGCAATATAAACACTGGCTTGAATCAAATGAGTCACTTTGTTTTAAAATCAGCACTTTTCACAATCACTACATTGGTTTTTTTTTTCATAAGGCATCTTGACAAAGTGAAAAGCAGCCGCAGCTACAAAATGCCTCTGCAGCAAGGTTGAATCAAAACCAAACAATAGTGTTTATCTGGACAGATCAGAAATGCCCATAGTGTGAAACTTCACAGCACAAAAAAAATATTATGACCTTATGCAACCTGGTTGCAGGATGTTGCAACCCAGTCAGCACCTCCTTGCGACATCGTACCTAACATAATGTGATGTAACAATCAAACGTAAACTTATTGAAATATAAATGTTACCTCGAGGCGCCATCTAAAAGTTTCTGCATATCATCTTTCATTTTCCACAACTTCTCCCACTGGTCGTTTATCTCCTTCTGGCGTTTCCTTGCTTCCACCTGCTTGCTGTGGCCTTTGGCGACAAATTCATCCGCCATTTTGTTTATCCGTTCGAGTCTGCTCTGATTGGCTTGTAGATCGATGACAAGATTTTCAAAGTGCCTTCTAGCGGAGTCCATCTTATCTGACATTCTCTCTTTCCTCTTCAGGAGCTTTGCCTAAAAAGACATTTTGAAATTATTTCTCAAATAAGGGAATTTTCTCAGATAATGTCTCCAAAATGTCTCTAGAATGACAGCAAAAAAGCTGGATGAAATTTGACTATGAGTGACTATTAATTTATTTTCTAGCATTTTGAAGTACAACACAGATGATAATTATGCTTCTGTAATATCTTACAAGTAAAGGGGTTCTTCACATGTTCTTGATTACCACTTGAATGTTGATGAAAGTATGGGACTAAAAATAGCTAGATGAAATTTGACTATGAGTGACTATTAATTTATTTTCTAGCATTTTGAAGTACAACACAGATGATAATTAGGCTTCTGTAATATCTTACAAGTAAAGGGGTTCTTCACATGTTCTTGATTACCACTTGAATGTTGATGAAAGTATGGGACTAAAAATAGCTAGATGAAATTTGACTATGAGTGACTATTAATTTATTTTCTAGCATTTTGAAGTACAACACAGATGATAATTAGGCTTCTTTAATATCTTACAAATAAAGGGGTTCTTCACATGTTCTTGATTACCACTTGAATGTTGATGAAAGTATGGGACTAAAAATAGCTAGATGAAATTTGACTATGAGTGACTATTAATTTATTTTCT
>JAIPMN010010640.1:0-10906 GCA_020650975.1 Apostichopus californicus
ATATATATTTAAATTGATAAAGATCAACACACCAGAAAAAAATCCACTTCACGACCGGTTTCGTCCTTTTGTGACTCATCAAGCGAAGGTAGAAATCGAACCCCGGATCTTGTGTCACAGACCGAAGTCCGTACCACTCGATATACTGGTGTGTTAATGCTTATAAACTGGCTAAACTGGCTCTGTATAACTGTATACGGATAGTTACATAAAAAGATACTAATTATTGTTAGGCGTCTGTGGTAAGCTTTGCTGGATCATAATTTGGGTTGGCTATTCCTGGATCTGTAGATAAGGTATTAGACGAGGTAAGCGATGGGTCGTTGTCGTGGTTCTTGTATAGGAAGTTGATATTTGGTTCTTTACTACGCGAACGTAAAAACAATATTACCACCGCAGCCACCACGACCACTGCCAAGACAGCTAGAATTAAACCGACTATCAGACCGGCGGCGTTGGCATTCTTTCCATTGGTGACCGGTGCTCCGGTTACCGGCTCACCTGGCAGAAAAACACAAAAGAAGAATGTAAATGAAGTTAAAAAAAATCGCTTCAATTAATAAATTTCCATGATCTCACATTTCATCAACAAACCAGTCATGAATGTTCAAAATCTTAAGTTTTACATTAATTCTCTGTTTATACTTGTAGAACGTCTTTGCTTTCATTTATGCACCAACTAATCGTTAACATTACCATGATAAGAAATTTACGTTCGTCACTGTTTTCCTATTATTTTTTGGATTAATTTGGAAGTGGTTTGTTTAATTAACAATAGATTGCAACGGTTTTGGTAAGGCAAATTATCCCTTTGTTTCGTATCGAACATCAGCCGGCCAGATGTATATAGCTTCAACAGAATGCAACATGTGCGTTAATGGTTGCATAGAGTTAATATCGAAACGCTGGTTTTACAAAAAAAAATTGCGCTTGTTCAGCAATTTTACCAACCTGGAAGTATTTTCCATGTAAGTTACGTTGCCCCCATACACCCCTTGAAGTGTGAAAGCCTTTACATTAATTCATCTATGTTTTTTCTCGGTATTCTGTTGCCGAGACACTGTTTCATTAGTATTAATCACGGAGAGGAAAGGAGAATATTTCCCCTTTACGTTTGTCATTATGTGGAATACAACTTAGCGCGTCAAGCTATTGCACAACCAGATTGAAAACGTTCTTTAAAATCCTCGCAGAAAACTGTTTCTCGAAGCTAAATGAGTTCAATTACTAGTCATTTTTTATCACCTAATGATTAATATCATACTTATACAGAAAATATGTTATTTATTTATTTACTTTGTCTTTTTTCGCCTACGCTTACAACACTTTTATGCATAATAGACACACCAACGCCCAACTTCATTTGTAATTTCGAAAGCGAGTCACAAATTGTTTTGTCTTTCCCTAAATTAACTAGTAGGCCTGATAAACGGTTAATTACACAATTTTTGGACGAGCAGGGCACTTCATATTGGACGTAATGTTCAGCACTAGTTAGTTACTTTAAGTTTAAAGCCGAAACAGTCCATAACTGGCGGTTAAAAAATGTTATGTTATTTTACTCATGACACAAAACAAACTGCAATTTTACCAGACAAAGATATTGTCATATACAGCTCTGGCCAGAGGGGATTCAATAAGGGGTTACATCCGTGGCCCGGGGTCAATTAAAGGGGACCAAGAAAATATGAAAAGGAACATAATATATAATTTCTCATATTTACAATACACCCAATAATATGAAAACTTCAACAGACGGTCCCTGTGATATCATTGTCCCTGTGCACAACTTGGATCTTCAAGCCTCTGCTTACACAATTTTGCGAATAAAAATTATCCATTTCATCTGCCGTCTGTTGTTTCCTTACTCACTTGTATTTAGTAAGCCATTTATTAAAAACTATATCAATCAATCAGAATATGTCTGTCTAAAATCACATATGATATCTACTGTTAAGTATCAGAACCGAGAAATTACTATAAAAAAATGAAGCTTACCCGGTTGATTGTCACAAGACCCAACGAGAACCATAACGTTGTCAACAGCCACAGTGCCAGTTGTCGTAGTAGCAATGAAATTAATCTGAAATATTATAATAATAATAATATTAATAATAAATAAAGTTTCGCAAATGAAATGACGGTCTTTTGAACATAAGCGAGCCTTCTACACTCGGCTGCATGAAAGTAAAATTTAGTATCCAATCTTAAAGTGGATCTCCTTTCGAGCATAGAATGGTCGTATCTTACAAAGGTAATGTGTGTTCCTCTTTAAATTTGGATATTGTTTTGGTTCATCATAAAGTAAATATTGTGACTAAATCCCGACATTATTGGATAATACTCTATCTGTTTAACTTACATATCTATGGTATGTTAAAAACAAATTGAGAGAAATTTTATTTCAAAATTTTATTTTTCGTCTCATTATTCCTGGTACATGCGACGTTTCTGACGTCATTAGAGTTATACAATGTTAGATTTCTCTCGACATTTATTTATTTATTATACAAAATTTCTATAGCGCCTTATCCAATCAGAAATTGCTCTAAGGCGCTGTACAGTAAAATAAATACAAACATGATATACAAATATATAAATCGATAATGTAAGGTATAAAAAGGGTAGAAAATTTGTTATATACAATCTGACAATAAATTGTATAAGAACTGCAAATGGGAAATCGAAAATTAAACATACAAATTCTTAAAATTTTAACATATATATATATATATGGTAATGCAATTGATCTAAGATTTGATGTGTTGTGGTATATTGATAGTCTCTTCTTTCTATACAACTGATTTGAATGTCATGGATTATTCTTTTATAGGTCATCGGAATTGCCCCAAAAGTTGTTTGTATGTATGTAACTCGCGAAGAAGCCATCATTGGCTTATCAAAGTCGCAAGCTGACCGAAGTCATGTCTCTTACATTCATATTTAACGTCCATTATTATGAATTGTCAATGTAAACAAATCTGTAATATCTTGGAGTGACTCGAACTGGAACATGATAAATACAACTGCTGATAGCTTCAAAAAGTAATATCCTATCGGTTCTCACATTCTAAATCATTCTCAGATGTAGAGTCGAATTCAATATGACATCTAAATACCCCATGGAGGCAAAATGCTTTGAGGATAGCTGGAAAAGTGACTGGCAGTTGTAATCTGAGCATCAGTGACCATTATCAGTCAATCTAGCATATTTGGGGCTATTACTGATGACCTTGACGTGGTTAACTAAACTTAAAACTGTAGCTTTAAATTCAATCTTAAAGGTCGATCTTTCTTTGTATACAAAATAATTTTATAATTAACAGTTAATATCTCACCTTTCCTGCACCCTCGACTGATGTCTCACTTGTGATCTGGTAGGACGTCCAATCCGTTTCTCCTTCCAATGTGATGAGTTCGACATGGGCTCCAGAGATAGCCCTGTTAATCTGTAGTGTCGAAGACGCTCCTTTGATTGCGTAATCGAACATGACGCAACTTGATTGCTTTAGCCGGTAAGCGTTAGTTGTTACAGATGCGACCTTTGTAGAAGTAGATTCTGAAGAGCTGAATATGTATGAGCCAGTACCTGTTACAAGAATAAAATGAGTTTAAATAGGAAGAGAAGCCATCCAAACCCGTTCTGTTGAGGTTCAATCAAGCCATACTCGAGCAATGACACCCGATTCTAATGGCATTATCACTTAAACAATTGGTAAAGGTGAGTACTCGTTAATCCTGAGTTAAAACTGATGTGTGTTATAATTTGACACATTCATGAACAATTGCTACTGAGAAGGATTATTATGTCATATTTCTATACTTATATTTTTCGAAAGAGAAAATATGAGACTACCCTCCCCCTACAAAGCAACAACCAAGTGTAAATTCTTACCGCCATCTATTGGACCTTCACCGCTGTATACTTCAAACCATGCCCACCGAGAGTTTGTACCAGTGTTGACGGAATCATAGTAACACTGGTCAAAGCCAAATTCGAAGTCGCAAGAAATTTCGTCGTCAAAGCCACCGCATGGCTCACGTACAGTCAAGATGTCATCAATAGCTATATCGCCATAAAAAGACTGACCTAATTTCCCCTCGAAACTTATCTAAGAAGAAGAGAAAGTAAACAATTCCTCTAGAATTACTTGGCAACCCCTCTCTCTCTCTCTCTCTCTCTCTCTCTCTCTCTCTCTCTCTCGCATCGCATACGCCCAACCCCACCCCCCCCCCCACTTCCCCCTCAACACGATAAACAGAGAACAGAAACACATTGAACGTCTATGGTTCTTATATGAAAGTTTCAACCAATCAAAAAGCGTCATGGGTTGACATGTGACAATGTTAACCAATAAGATAGGTAGAACCTGACAAGTGTCAATTTAATTGGTCGTAATTACGCCGATTAATTTTAATCAGAAGGCTGAAAAAATAAATAAGGCAATGTCGTCCCATAGAAACAAACAAGTAAACCTACACAACACCAATGTACCGGTGACATTGTTAACCCATTCAAGTATTGAGGGCGGGCAGCAAGCAATCATTCTGGAGGATAACAATAGGCAAACCATTCTTTTAGTCTGTGATATTTGAGCCAGATGTTTCCGCATAGTTCACATTTTGTTCATATTTTTATTATAATTCTAGCATGGGAGGAGGGTGAGGGAGGGGGGAAGGGACCGATATACGCCTCTCAAGTTCCCATATAGGCTAACGAAGCAAACCTTAAAAAAATTAATTGATTTAGTACAGAATATACAACATAACGTACCTGGACGTCACCATTTTCCACATGAATAGAATAACTAATATTTTTTATTACTCTTTTATAGAATTTGTTTAATCGGTGGAAACATTTAGCCGGATGTCATGGTGTGAGTAATACTCGTTAGGCTATAGGTTAAAACTGTTGAAAGCTGCTTTAAACATGTCTACGTCGCTATGATGTACCGCACATATTTTCTTTGTTCTAACCTGCATGCCGCCACGGAAAGGAGGAATATCAATGAGCATTGGTACCCAGCCAGATTCCTGTTGTCCACTCAGCCGGGCTATTTCCTTAGTGTTTTCATTGTCAACCGTTGTGAGGACCCTCAGCCAGCCGGTATCTTTGCCGCTCATATGGTAATAGAACTGAAGGCACATGTGATCAAACCCAGTTAAAAGTCGAGGAGACGCTACGACGGCATTATCACTGGGACGGTGTGGCAAAGAGGCTTCAACGAACATATAGTGTCCTATAGAGGGAGATAGAGTAGAAACCATAATGTATACATGCCGGTAGTCAGGGGATGAGGTGGCGGAATTGCACTCTCTTACTCAGTTTTCAAGGGACAGCATTATACCTGGCTAGAAAATGATCTTGTCTACTACGGTGGACGATAACACTGCGTCAATTGTCAAAACAAAATGATATGTTCACAAAAATAGTTGATATATATCTAGGTGTCTGTAAGTATACAATAACAGACCCCTCCCCTTGTGACGGGATTCAATAAAAGTAAACAGAAAAAGGAACACTAACTATAACAAAAGTTAAAGATTTACCTAAACGCACCATCACATAGAATTTCCTGCGTACAGGCCTGCTATGAATTATTCATCTGTCATACATGGGAGAGGGATGGGAAAGGGACATAAGAGGGTGTGAGGGGGAGAGAGAGATGGGGGGTGGGGTTAAAGAGGGAATGGGAGGCGACGGCAAGAGTAGGGAAGACTTGGAAAATTATGCCAGAAGCGATAGGAAAGAAAATGACTTGTTTTATTATTTCCTTATCATAATGATAAGTCATTCCTAAATTCACGTATGATAACGAAATGTCAGCACAAACTCGACACAAATTTGAAATGACAAAATCAAATCTTGCCTCCAGCTGTTCCAAGCGTGTGGTCATTATCTGGACCAGTTTCGTCAGTCGGTGTAGAACCAGACCCAATGGACCAGTCTATTGTATCAATAACTTCAAGCGTTCCTTGGGTGTATCCACAGAAACTATCTTGTGAATCCTCAAAGTCACAGTTAATGTTCTCAACGCCATCAGAACCATCCGGGTCTGGCAACAACAAAAACAACAAGTAAAAGTGTGTTTTAAAAACAGTTTTAATGCGAAGTCATTGTGTATTCGTTTCCTTGAAAGTATTATTTACCGTCGATACCGAAAAAAAATTGTCAGTGTGCAACAACTGTTTACCTCTCCCACTCAAATTAGCAAACCAAAATAAAAAAAACAAACAAACATAAACAACGACAACATTAAACAATTATGTTACTTTACAATGTGTTTTATTCTCCTACAGTTATGATAACATAACTGCAATTGAGGAAGTGAGCAATGAGTATATCTGAGCAAAATTACATCCATCCTTGTCATGCGATGTTTCCTGTCGTCATGACAACGAATAGCCAATAGAATGAACGATATCAATGATAATTAATATATTCATTTGTCGGGATTACGGGTATCAGTGTAGACCGATGCTGAAGTTGGGAGACCCCACTTTTTGTCCCAATGACTTTACAAAAACAATTTTTGATAACCCTGGGATGTTGTTGAGATGTCTTTTATGTAGCCACCGCCCATCCTGATATTCGTGAGAACACTTAGCAATATACCTAACTATATAATACCACAAATATTAAAAAAATTAAAAAATTATAAACGTTTATAAAAAGTAGGTTACTTGAATTAAGTTTGGTTATCCCAAATGGGGCCTTTCAGACTGAATTGCTAGACTTACCAACTGGGCAGGCTTGATTCTGAAGTGTGATGTCATCAATAGCGATATCACAGTAGTATTCGTAGAACGCGTAACTAGCTTCAAATACGACCTGTGTCAGAACAATAAAAAACACACAGTGAATGGATATTTGCTTTCGGAGATGTGGACGATTTGGTGATGAAAATAAAACTTGTTTCTTATAGATATGTATACATGACGTAACAATTTGACTATTCAGCGTTATGGCATGTTAAAACCATCGTTCTTCAGTTAAGTATTTTCCGTATTAGACGTGATACACAAATTTATTTCACCTGAAGGGGTTCTGCTGAAGGCGGCAACTCTAACCAACCTTCCATCCATTCGTCCTCCGGAGTTACACCGAAAATGGACCAATCGGGATCAAAGCTTAACCTATGACCCCATTGTGTTATATAAACGTTCAAAAAATCCTGAGTGCGTTCATTCCTGCTGTATTTGTAGTAGAAAAATCGGAGACAGCGGGCCATGGATGATCCCTGAAGGAGTGGTGAAATGATTCTGGTTCGATCATCAAACCGTAGGTATTGATTACTGCAATCCATAAGTGCATAGTATCCTATAGCAACGAGGAAAAAAAAAGATATGGTTTATTTCTATTTTTGTCTGGCTGATAAAAAGTGGTGGCGCTAGACCACCAGAAATAGGGGAGGCAAATTGATAAGCAAGTATTGTTTTTAATTCTTGAAGTAAGATTTTCTGATAAGTAATTCTACTTGGCCTTCTTATATTTCTCTAATTGTGCAGTGAATTTTCTTTTGTCGGGGTATGAATTTAGTTTTTGATTTTCCAACCCCGCCCTCTCCCGATTTCTCGAATTCACGAAGTGCTGATAAATTTGCTGATAAATCATTTATATCTTTTACGGAACATATTCGGCTAAAAGGTGCGTCCTGGAATAACGGGATTTCGCAGTGTCCTAACCCCCCCCTTTCTTTCAGTCCCATATCCTGGGCCCTGGGTCAACTAGGGGGGCAAAACAAGTGGGGATAAATGTAGGGAAGAGTGAAGTGGCCAGGGAACATAATTGCACCAACGGCCGACCTGGCTTACGGAACCACTGGGTTGCACCCGAGTCTTCGGGAACGAACTTTTACAAAGTTACTGTGATCATATTACCGTCGGCTGTTCCAAACGTATGATCGAAATTTGGTCCGGATCCACTGGCTTTTGTTGGTCCTTGGTGACGTGTCCAGTCAAATAAATCATCAGTAGCTTGTGCGTAGTCACAGAAGTCATTCTCAAAATCACAACTAATATCGTTCACCGTTACAGGCCGAGCGGTTGGTGGAGGGGCATCGGTAACAACTAAAAAATGAAATACATTTTTGGGGTTGATTAAATTAATACACATATTGAAATTAACTGTAAAATGTAATATTAAAAAGAAATAAACTGTCCCTGTGTTTTCCTCTGCTAAATCCAACATAAACGAAGTGCATATCAAAATCAAATATATCAATGAAAAATTTCTTTTATTGACCGGCATTGAGAAAAACCTTATCCATTTCATTGAACTTTTTGAGGTAGCCATGTAATATTTGTTTATTACTCACAATCAGGACACGCAGAAGAAGCATATAAAGTCACTTCATCAATGGCGATGTCATCTCTCTCCTTGACACCATTTCGACCCTCGAAAACAATCTAAAATAATAATAATAATTATAACAAAGATACTAATAATACTAATAATTAACATGATGCATTTTAAAACAGGTATAGAAAATTAGTATTTTTTTCATTTGTATTTATTCCCAAAATAATTCATCCTGTAATCGTGGATGGTCGTATTCTCGAAATCAAACCTTTGAACCACCGGAAGGTGAATGTTAGGCAAAGAAGAGGAAAGATTCGAAAACTTAAATGGCATTGACAGATGCAAGGCTTACCTGTTTGCCCACAACTATGCACTTTCATTTCCTGCACACATGTATTTCTCAAGGGGGTGTCGGGAGGTGGGGGTGGGGGTGGGGGAGGGGATCTCGAGACTGGAAGACCGTTGCGTTTTTGGATTATAACATATTTATTTTAAAACTCAGGGATCCCTGAAGTCGAATTAGTTGATCCTTATACAAACTTTTAAGAGATATGTACACTATACACATGTATACGATACATTATTGTGTGTATTTCCCCTCCCAACCTTCCGCGCACATAGGAATACAAGTATGTTATACAGCTATACAACCAAAACGAGAGGAGTCCTGCAGTGGGAAGGTGGGAAGGTGGGGTTAGGGTTGGTGCTAGGGTCGCAATTAAATTAAAGCATCATTATGCATTAAGTCTTGACGGTCTAAAGCATTTGGGTTTTATACTCCTTTGAATTATATAATGGATTTTGTAGTTTGCTTGTTTTCTGCGAATGGGCAAAACATTTTGGCCAAAAGGTGCATCGTTACGGTTGTGGAGGTATTGACTACACAAAGGTACCAAAAAGAAGTATAACGGAGTTAGGGATCAGCATTTTCGTATACAAAACGGTATGCATGAGGCAAGAATAAAAACAAACTAAAAAAGTGGGAATAGAACGGAAGTCTGTATTTTGATAATATTGTTAATCGCAGTAGACAACTGTTACACACTGTAGGTGATATCAGCGGCGTAACGATGAGTCTGGGGGCCCCTGGGTCCAGGGAAGGAAGGGCCCCCCTGGCTGCTACGGAGAATCAACCGATGTGCGCGCAGCGCACATCACGAGCGCGGACCGCGAAGTCCCAAAGGCGTGGGTCCAGGGCCCGCCTTAGGGCCCTGGAAGCTCTGGGGTTCTACAAGCTCTTTGGTGCAATCTAAGCCGTATATATGGAACATTTCGTGGTGATTTTATCGACTGAGATTTTGGGGAAAATCTGCGTTCATAGACACATTTTTGGTCCGCCTTGTCTGTCATACTGGGAACATGAAAACATGTGTTGCAAAGCTGGAATACATTAAGAGATTGAAAGGACAATAAGACCAAATGACCAATGTCCAATTAACATTAACATGTATATTTCCACCCGTGGCGTATCTCGTGTCTCGTTTATAGTTTCTTTTCCAACGAAAACGTGCCGTTTCAAAAAAAAGAAAAAAAAGGGTACCCCTCTTCTAAGATCTGTACATCAGTGCAGCGGGGGCCCCCTTTGGTCGGGGGCCCCTTGGTTTGCCCCGTCCGAGCCCATAGGCGTTACGCCGCTGGGGGATATTTGTTGAGTAGATCTCATCCTGTTAATTAGCTGTTATAAATAAGAGTCTACTAGAGGAGAGGAAGTGGAATAACGGTTAAAGACCAGTTTCAGTGTTGTCAGAGGACGATGAGCAGCGCATGCGTATACGAACAACAAAGTCAGTGCATGGAGTATGTGGTTAAATACTTTGGTTTAGTGTCACTATGCCCTGTTTATTGTCTAACACTATAGTACCGGTTTACCTAGACTTATCTGCAAGACTGCAGCAGAGTTAAAGACCAAAAAGAACCATAAAAGGACGATTAACAAGAAAGAGCAACAAATCTCGAGGCTGTCCGAGATTGTCAACAAGGAGACCCATATAACAGCCATCGACTTTATTACAGCCATCTCTGCACAGACGATTCTTCATGTAGTCAAAACATTAGTTTTGACCTTTGAAATTTCACTGCCCTGAGCAATCTATTGGACCGGCTGTATTTCTAAACTCGTTGCACTTTTTGATACCTGACCTTTTTAGTACAGGAGGACCCTTTCAATCATGGTTGTGGGACTAAACGCATTCTAGTTTGCTCTTTTCAAAATGGGATTTAAACCTATATGAAACAAGGCGTTTCTGGAGGGAAATGTTGAGAACTGGATGGAATCCTTAATTATATCATTCAACACGATTCTTCTTTAGGTGAAAAAGAAAGTCTAAGATTTTGTCGTCTGCCATTAATAGTAATCTTGAGATGGAGAGATACGCTGTGTATTTGGCAAACTACTGACCAAACCACGCACACATACACACACGCACACACATACAAACAGACACAGTTTGTTCTCTTTTGTTGGATTATGACGTAATACGTTCTACCTAAAGCGATCCTGTAATAAACCGTTTGTTTATGTTTTATAGAGTATGACCGCTAAGGCAGATATGTGAGAACGATGTAGAAAGACAACAATGTAGGGCTCATATTTCATATATTTCA
>JAIPMN010010641.1:0-12502 GCA_020650975.1 Apostichopus californicus
ATATATATATATATGTATGTATATATATATATAGCTAAAATTGATGCGTTATGCGGTATATGGATGCCTTCTTGAATGAAACATTAGTTATTATATGGCGGTTTTATTTGATATACACGATTAAGTCAACATCTTTCTTTGTGGTAGAAATGACCTGGTATAATAATTCTCACATATACATACCATGAGTATGATATCCTCATAGGCCCATATGTTATTATTTAGTTTTTCCATTGTTCACTATACATAATTACTTTGGAGATATACGTTATATAGTGATTTCAATGTTCAAGACTATATTACGCATTTCGATATCGTCTGGGGATCCCGGGGTAATTCAATTCATTGTTATACAGTGCTGTGTAGCTATGTAATGTAAATATTGTGTTGTAACTTCGTTGTATATAGAAACACTTTTACTGAATGTGACCATGATTTAGTAAAAGCCAAGTATTGAGGGGTTTTCTTAAAGTGGAAACATTGGAAAATCGGAAGAGGGCAAGGAGGACTGATGGGGTTGGGGGGCGGTGGGATGGTTGAGGATGAGGATGAGGACTCTTTGATCCACTTGTATCAACTATTGGACAGAAAATATCAGTTTCGACATCAAACACTTTTAAACGGTATTATAGTATCTTATGCCATGCCCTTATGTTATACTATTGTATGGCGAACTGCGCAAATTATTTATGAATATGAGTCATCGGCATTTGGGCTATAGATTTTACAGCAAACAAACAAAATTTAATAATAAAACTATAATCGTATTTGACGTAAATTGCATGTATGCCATAGCTTCAAAGCGGTCGAACACAGCGACCTTTATATGTTTGGTAATGTTAATTTAATGAGTTAAATTTGATGTATCATAGGAACACGTAATCATGAAAGTTGTTACGTGGGACTTTAACATATATGCTAATTTTTTTAAATGTTTTTCATTAAAGTTCTTGTTTATAGGTATATAAGTGAAAGTGACACTTTTCCGTCTCTTGTGTATATCAGAACGTATCGGTATGGTTAATACTGGTGGTCAGTTGCGGATCCAGAGGTGGTGTAAACACACCCTCCCCTCCCCCTCCTCTTTTTCAATCCCACACAAAAAATTAAAAGTAGTTATTAGCAGAACCTTGCCCCAGTCGACCTCATTATAGGCATAAATTATAACCTATATTATGCATCAGAATGTATCACGTTTCACATTTCAAGTTTCTGCCGGTAAAGGACCCTCAGACTCGCCTACATGGGAGTCGACTTCGATAACCACAGGGTCACACAACCTCTCCTTAATTGTTTTCTTTAATCCTGCATCCGTCCCTGGTATTTTTATTGTATACACCAACAACAACAAAAAAACATTAACAAATATGAACATATTCGATTGGCATTTTCATGCATGCAGTGATTAATATACTAAGTTGAAGGGAAAAAAGTGTCGGGTGAAGCTTATATTTTCATTTCCTCAGAATGGAATCATTAATTGCATGATAATTTACTGTTAATTTGGTAAAACAAAACTACATCATCTAGGAAGTACTTTAAGCTGATCAATGGCTTTCTAATACTGAGTTACATTGGGATATCTTCAATCATAATGTAATAATGTCCAAACTAAACAGAAAAGAGAAGTTGTTGCGAATCAAACTTTTTCTATAAGCTATACACGATCTCGATGATTCGCTAGTTTAGGCCTGCAAATATAGGAAATATTTGCTATAGATAATACCGTATTAAGGAAACTGTACATATGCATACATGGTATAAATATAGGCTTTATACATTGCTAATCGATTTTCAAAATGGCGACGTGGGTGACGTGTAGCGATATCCATTTAATTGTATACAAGTTGTCCATGTATTCTGTACTGAGCTGTTCATAAAACGGAAGGGAAATTGTTAACTTTAAACAATTTTCGTACTTCCTATCAGCGAAACAAAGAAATATCAACACAAGAAAACATCGAAAAGTCGTATAATTTGTCTTTGTTTTTGTGACTGGTTGCCATGTGTTTATTCTGAGTGCAGCACAAAGTTCTACGTTACAAAGTTCTGAAACAGTAAAATATGGAACAGAATATATATATAGACCAATATTTACATCTTCGAATAACAAGTGTAAAGGAAAAGAGAAGAAGAAGATGAAGAAGAAGAAGATGATAAAACAAAACTGCCTTATTGCCCCAATCCGAGTTCAGCATAGCTGGCTGTACAAAAGACATGTTATACATAGGAATGTCCCACTTAGTAGGCGAATTGAAAAATTCATTAACTGTATATATGTCTACAAATCATTTATCCACGCTTAACAGACAAACATAGTTATGTATTATGCGGGTATAAACATTGGTATAATGGTTACACATTCTGAACGGATCCGCTTTTATATTACACATTTGAACATATAGGTTTATTACTATAACACAACTCATGTGTAGAGTATGTAGAGACATAGGTCCGCCTGTTTTTTGGAGGTGGGGGGTGCACAAAATAATGTTGACTGATGTTCGTCTTATGGCGGGATACCCCTTCAAAATGGTGATAGCATTTTCGTCATTTCAACTACTTTTGTGTAGTTAACGTTTCAAGCGTTGCAATCTATTTTTAAATTCTGAAATATTGGCAGGGGTGGTGGGGGAAGGGGCACTCACCCCATCCTTACGGCCCGGTGTAGAATAGCTAATGGTTTAGCAAGATTAGTTCGAATTCTTAGGGAGAACTTCCAAATATCAATGTAGTACAACCAACTTTAAAGCTGTCGTCTGCTCAACAGCTTAGGCTGCCAAGTATTCAATAATACAGGGAGCTTACTGTGGAAGTAAGGATATGCCGTATATAAGCATAAGTTAACTCTAGGTATAACATGTACATACTGTATCTATGTTTCATGAACTTTTAGATGGTTATACTATAGTGTCTTACCGGTACCGGTTTGACTTAGAATCGAGTTGAAACTTAGCTTTCAATTGGCATCATGTAACTTTTTGAAGTACCAGTGTGTATACCATATTCTGGAAGATTGACGCATATGATAACACCTGACTATTTACATACCCTCAGATCGGCTCATTTGATGGGTCAGATCAACTACACGCACTGTCAATCAAACAGATATTGTATAGAAACAAATCAACGTGTTCATACTTCAAATATGAAAGTCAATTACTAAAACAACCACTCATTAGACATGAAAATCTGTCAAAATGTTGACGATTCCAAAAAGATTTTTCTATCACATTTGGTTGATGATTGATCAGTTACTTTAGTTTTGCAAAAAAAAGGTACTTTATGCAATAATAATATTTTAATACAATGATTTTAAAAAGTAGAGCAGATAATTTACGACTTTAAATTTTATTTCATTTTATGTCGCAGGATTTTCTGCGACATAAAATGAGAAATGCAACTTAAGTTATCACATTTTGAAATAAAATTTACTCAATATTTCCAAGACATTACTACAAGACAAAGACCTCACCGCCATGTATACGGCGATTTGAGAGAAGATGAAATTTCACTTTTAAAACAAGTTTCTTTTTCATCATCAAACTATCAGCAAAGGAGTCAAATTTAGTTGATTAGTCCTAATTTCAAAAAGACTAAATATGTCATATCTTATCTTATTCTTATTTTAAACATTTAATAGTATCATTAAAAGCCTTCACAGTGTTTAGTTTAACCGCTATATAGAAGGACTGGAAACTTTCTGAATTGAAATGATAAGATCGTTTAGGAGAATATGTCGAATTGGATTAAATCGAAAATTGTGTAAAAATGACTTAAACTTTTCTCCAAAAATTAACATTTTCAGATAATGTTCTAACATAGAAAGTTAACTTAAATATTTGAAAACCCGTTGTAAATGAAACCAAAACATGAAGCAAACGACGGTAGTTTTTTCATGGTATGCAAACCACTGGACCCTTTTTTTTCGTAATGCACGTGACGTCATTTCCGTCAGACTACAGCAATGAGCCATTGTGTGTCAAAATATGATACAAACTAAACAGAGGATTCAAGTTTGGCCCTGAACCCACTCCCTGCTCTAAACGACAAACGTCAACTCTACACTGTGTCTCTTTACTGGATCAACTTAAAGGTGTTAGTTCGACTCGTGTTATGACGTCATACTTCTACAATAGTGGTAGAGTGTACAGTCATTTCCATGTTGGAAAGAGTCTTACCTCTGCACACACGAGGATGAAAGTTTTTCCTTTATCTTTAAAGGTCATCAGTACTGAGCCCAAATCTGTTCAAAAGTCAAACAATTCATGATCGCTATGATGCCAAATTTTCAACAAGCACTTTACTCCCTCGACCCCCTCCCCAATCTCCTCCCTCCTACAAAGTTATTTTCCTCATTGCGATATTGAATTGTCTAACTTCTCGTTGTCTAGGAATAATTTGGACATTCATAAACCTCCAGCAAGGTATTTTACAATATTTAGCAATTTTTATAGTGTGCAAAATTCGTGTCGAATACCGATGACCATTATTTGATAAAAGAGATCACTTTTAGTCCCAGCTCATGTAAACTTTCTTTCGGAGGGGTACTTTCGTTGGCGATATATACCCGACATGATGAAGCACCAGATGGTGGTTGATCTGGGTGCCAAGCTCGTTATGATGAACCATAACCGTAACTGGTGAACCCGTCTCCGCGTGGCCACTACGGAAAACGTCAACCATTTCGGACAATGGCACGGCCAGTTTACCAACTTCCTTGCAGAAGGTAAGGAGGTGACGCTGATACCGTCGTGGACATCGAGTTGACTGACTCCAGACCCCCGGGGCCACTAGTTGGGTAATTCACCGGGTGTCCCAGGCCAATAGCTGAATGATTATTATTACCCATTGGAGAAGAATTTGATAGTGCATGGTGATGCTGGCTAGGTGGAACAGAATGGGTCTGATTGGAACCGAGACCAAATGCTGATTGAGCCGGTGTTAAACCCGTCGTGGCCTGAGATGCGCAAGACGGCGACTCTATGTGCGAGACAGGACTGGTCTTAGGGGCATGGATGGGGCTAGAGAGGGGTGCACTGCCGTTGGCCAGGGGATGTATATGTCCGCCGTTACTGGTGGTACCCTTCGGCAAACCGTGAAGGCTCCGAGAGGATGAAGAATGTAATTTTTTATCATCGTCGCACTCTTGTTTGACCTCAGCGGAGCTTGTTCCATTGCAGGGTTTACCGTCTTTGACCAGCACCGGTACAGCCACACGTCTAGGGCTGCTATGACAAGAATTCGATGAACTATTATTATTATTATTGTTCGAGGTACCGTTGCCACTGTTAGAATCTGCAAGTGCCTTCTCCTTGGTCGCCCTCTTCATCTTGTAACGATGATTCTGGAACCAGATTTTAACCTGTGTCGGGGTGAGACTAATGAGCTGAGCAAGATGTTCTCTCTCCGGCGCCGAGAGGTATTTCTGTTGTTTGAAACGACGTTCTAACTCGTATACCTGAGCCTGCGAGAACAAAACTCGTCGTTTGCGGCGTTGAGCAGACGGTAGCTTACTTAAGTCGTTTCCCAGAGGTGACATATTCATATTCATGTTCATTTGCATATTCATGTTCATGTTCATGTTGAGGTTAGAGCTTGGATTCATCAGTCTCGAAACTGCAAAGGAAAGAGAAGAAAGAAAAGATGTTTAGGATAAAAGCCAAAAAATAAAGAGGAACCTTTACAAAGAAAATATCATCGAAAAGGGAAATGAAAGTGTTTAATTTGCATGCATTGTCGTATTTGCAGTTTTAATCTGCAATGAATTCCATAAAATTTAGGAATGAATCAAAGAAAAAAATTGTGTTGCTACACTGTGTAAAGGATGATTTGTATCGGAGTTGTATACGATCGCTACATCTGTTCTCATAGACGATATAAGGATTCGATTCGATTTTGTTTAAAATCCTCGCCTCTTTTCTTGGTCTTGTAATAGTGAGTCATATAGTGTGTTAACGTTTTTTGTGTAATGCTTTATGGGAAGAGTAATTAGAGAAGATATACTGTTTAAGCCATCACGATTAATTAGTATACATTTAATTATCACTTATACGTTTATTATTTCTTTTCAAATACAAGGATCACAAGGGTAATATTAATATTTCTACGATGTTAGCATAGACTCTCAAAATATTTTCTAAATTTATAACTTTACTTAACTTTAGAGTCGAACGAGATTTGTAACAAATGCCCTTCCACATGATAAATTTTGATCGGGAAATATTCAAGAATAATATTCATAAATATCCAAAGAAGGACACAAAAATATTCACTGTTCTTTTTTCCACTAATCCGAGATTATATGGATAAGTTCGTTTTGGTTGATACCAACTTGAGAAGAATGCATTCTGATCCCTCTATGCATTGAAATAACAAGATAGCCTGCAGACACATTGAAATGTGAATCAGTTTATAACTTTGCGTTTGTATCGATCTTGGAAGGTGTTAAAATCAATAAAGGCAGTCAACTTATTTTTTAACTTTGCTGCTGTTCTATATATATACATTAAAGGGAATATAGCGTGGAGCAATGAGAACCACCGCTTCAGTAACTTGAATACATTGTGCAACTTGCGTCACTATAGCAACAGATGAAATGGTTTGGTAAATGAAACATGGTTGTTAATATCGGAAAAATAATTATTTCGAAATCATAATTTAATTTGCCTCTTTTTTTGGTTGGGGGGTGGGAGCATTATGACCGTTTTAAGCACACGGTATGTTGCTATATCTTAGGTAATTACACATTCTCTTTAATTGATTGGCACTTTGACGGATCATACACTGCTAAGTGATTCCATTCATTCGATTCGAGCTGGTTATTGCTATTTTGTTGCGTATGAGCTAATCATCGTAACAATTACTTTAATGGTAATTGAAAGATCTCTCCTAACAACAACAACAAAAATTCTTTCGTTTATGAATGTGGAATTATAAAGTTCATAAACAGTTTACTTGTAAAGAGAACTCTTGTTTATATGATTTTGTTTCTGTTGCGTATATGTACCATGATGTCTGAAATAATGTAGTCTTATAAAAACGATACCCCCCCTCCGACCTCGTTGATTTACAAATACACGGATTGTTTCCGTTCATGAATATTCTATATTTATAATTGTGTGCGATGTAGGTCACGATAATCGAAGTTTGTCTTAACGGAATGAGACAGATAATTTCGAATACTACTGTCTAACGGAATTTTCGTTAACAAATCGTGTACCGTACTGTAGTTTGTTGCTGAGTTGACACCCCCTACAAAAATGGAACCAGCAAAATTATAATCAAACAAGACAATAGAAGCGAAAATAAAGTCTAGAAAATGCTGCGACCTTTTCTTAGGAGCTCATTTATTTATGTTTTTACTGCTAGAGGCATGTCGTATTACTTTTAATAGTACCATTACATTAAAAAAAAATGTAGTTTTTATGTCTTGTCGGTACCGTTATGTATTTCTTGAAATATTTGTTCCATAAACATTACTATGACAGCAATATTAGTGGTGTATATAGGTAAAACGTTATATTGGTATTTTCCTATACAAAACATTGGCACGAATTTGAACAGACGATGCACTTAATCATCAGTACTTTACCTTACCAAAACTGCTTTTTTAGTTTATTATGAATACATTTTTGTTTTTGTTTTCAAAGGATATCAAACTGTTTTCATGTGTTTTTCACTGTATTATTTGATCGTATCTCTGCTCACTTTACATCGCATGTTTCCTTAGATTATATTGTCTTCTATTGTCTTCTATTGTCATTTTTTTCATTGTTTAATGTGTCTCTTAGTAAAAAAAAAAACGGAAGAAAATCTTGAGAATATGGATGCTTGAGAGATATGTTCAGCTATAGGCTTATACAGTAGGCCTTCCTGAACTGAAACTTTCCTACAATTTATTTGTAAAAAATTGTAAAATTTTCTCCTAAAGTGTAACTCGATGGGAAGCAAACGAAATAGCTATATTACTTGGTTTGCAGAAAACAAATTATCACCGGTAAAAAAAATATATATATATTTGACAGTTTTTTCCTTAAGAAGGACAGGTGTGCAATCATGTAATATGTATTGAATTTTGAATGATCATATCCTAATCAAATATTTGCTGTTTTATATTTTCGTCTTAATAGTAAAGAATGTTACTATTTTTACCTTTTGTAACATATATAGGCGTATTTGTATATCTTTAATCAGTAATATGTAAACAAAATTAATTTATACGGATATGCTCAAAGTTCGTCGTATCGTTTCGAAAGTTTATTTTATTCGTTTTCTTACGAAAAGCCTACATGGAGAGGGAGATGCAGATAATTCCTCTCACCGTTTCCGTAAAGTCCCGGAATTCCATATAAACTTGTTACAAGTAATTGTATCGTAAACTTACAAGAAAACAATAATTGTATAATGTAGCTATGATCCAAATGATTTCTATGCGTTCTCGCCCATGAATTTGATTTAAACCACCAATTTGTATCGGTTAACAATTGTCGTTAATTGTTGACTTGCGCATCTCAAATATGATGTTTTTTGGAGGAAATAGATAAAAAGGTAACTCTGTTTGAAATACCGGTATTTGGTTTTGTCGAATATTAAAATACACATCCATATATACTTTCCTTAGAAAAAGACTAGATTCCTGTAAGATCTTACACAACTTTTTTTTTCATAAAACAAAATGTCTCATAAATTAATAATATAACTTTTTTAATTTGTTTATTTTGTTAGATATATTCGTCTATATCTGAATTGAGGATACATGGGAATATATTCGCATTCATCTTTATCGTGGTTACTATAATTCTTCACGTACATTGTAATATTGTACTTGACGCTGTATTCTTAGACCACGTTGACATCTTGTTCCGAGCTATACCCGAGGACTTGTTTACACCCATGCAGGGTCGACTCGTTACAAATCAAAACGGCGTCGCATGTACACTGTGTTATTGCGCATGCACATTTGGCGAACTCTAAAGCAAAAAAATGATTTCGTTGCATGAACAGATTTTCTCCGAAGAGAAAGAAAGAGTCTGTCTAGTGACGTCACCTTTAATAAACTATAATATTGTGGAAAAAGTTGAGCAATCTTCATTTTGGGTCTTATGCCACACGGTTTATAATTTTTACAAAATTTAAGGATAGAAAAGCAACAAATGGTATACTGGCAAAAACAAATTCTGTTCCTCCGATATATTTGCACTCTTTGCGTTCAAAGTACTTTATATATCTTTAAAAATATCATTTAGTCCACCCTGTTAATAATTTGGCAATATACTTTCATCCGTTTAAGTATATACTAACGGTCTGATAATTAAATATTTAACGACTGTCGTTATCTATCATTCTAAAAGGTGACAAAATCTTTTACTTTAATGTTTAAGTTTCGTTTTCTATCCCACGGAACATCAAGTAAAATGCGTTATATGATCATATATAGCTTCGTATATATTCTAACAGTCCTTCCCCACTAATATCGAATCAAACATTACTGTATTTTTTAGTGGCACAAAAACCCAAATAAAACAATAAATTATCCAATGACTTTGTCCGGTTTATCTTCTCAAAGATAGGAAAAATATGGAAAGGAAATAAGGAAATAAAGCGATCAAAACTTTTTTGTTTTTCTAATGAGAGAACGGAATTAGCAGGTTTATCACAACTGTACCCATATTGGCTAATTTAGCCTACCCTACAGAAACTACACTTTGAACGCGTCATCATACAACAAAATTCTTTGCCTGCATGCATGTTGAGAGAAAAGCTCACCATATACAGGTTGCACCAAAAAAAAAAGACACACACACACATCATAATCTCATACATGGAAAACTATCGGCAAAAAGTGAGTTTTAGAAAGTTTAGTAAAACAATGGAACCTTTTTATAACAAACAAAGTGATCAATAACACAATATCATATCAATACACCTGTTCCACGCCTATACAACAGCAGCTGCTTGTCGTCGGTTCGGTCGCTATAACGTATACTAAGGGGTTCACCCGTACTAACCCATCAAGTGATTGACGAGATCTCTCCAACATGCATCATCCAAAAAATTAAATACACTTAGAAAAAATTATTTATTTTCTTCACGACCCTGATGTGTGATTGAGGATTACGCGCGAACGGAAAAAATCAAATGAATTCATTGTTTGACATATTTGTTTTTCTTTGGTTTTTGGTTTTTATATTAATATACTCATGAAGGGAAAAGATTTGGTTTATCTTAAAAGGTGTTTTTTTTTTGGCCTATACAAATTACATACTATTGAGTTAATTGTAATAACTACATGACATTGTACAGAGGGCTATGGGAAATGTCTGTCTTTTATATACGTGAAATGGACACGTTAAATGGAGACCAATAATGTAAATATATAAATATGTAAATAGTAGATCAAATCTAAGAAAGTATCAAAGAATTATGGGACAGTTATAGCCTGCAAGGAAGAGAACGGAGAGAAAAATATCTGAAAAAAATTGCCCATCATTAAATAATCCAACGTGAATTTCTTTAACATGTTATTAACGTATCTTTATTGGGTAGATAATTGACTAAACTGCCATTTTTTTAATAGACAGACGATAGACGACTATTGTGTTAATCAATGAACCCGGTTGTTACAATTAATGATAAAACTGACCGCTAGTTTTTTCAGCTTATATATATTAATCATTTCTCACAATTCTTATTTCCGCATTTAGCAGTTTTATCGGATCACCCCTTTCCAATATATTACAGTATTTTTAGCAGTGTATACCCTCCCCCAACACATAGCTACACCACCCCCAAAAAGAAATATAAAAAAGAAGAGAAAACAACAAATAAACAAATAAACAAATAAAAGAATCAAAAACAGAAAACAAAACAGACAAGCAAAAAGAAAAACAGCGACAAACCTACGAAAACGGTTGATTACAGAGTTTACAATGAACGTACAAAGTTCAGAATTAAAAATGAAAATATATCAGATTAAAACTACCGCATTATGTATACCTGTTCAATGAGGTAAAGTGTTAAAGTAAGTTATAGAATAATACCAAATTCTATTTGTGTTTACTACATGCTTGGAAACTTTGTGGATTTTTTTTCTAAATTAATTATTCTTTTCTTTTTTATCTTTACATGTGCTCAATGCCGTACATACATAATGTAGGCAACGTCTCATAAACGCCATATCCCATGCCAACGTAGTCCATGTTTTTCATTATCGCTAAATGTAGATAAACAGAATACAGTAGAAAAGTTTTTTTTAAAACTAACTCAAGGAATAGAAAATGGGTAAACATAATTCTAGAGCAAATATTAATCACATAAATGATCAATCCCAAGATACCAAATTTTCAACCATTTCTTTTCGATGTAATTCCAGAAAATAAAGTCGTACACAGAAAACCAAAACATGAATAATTTATTTAGGATTTTTGATCATCATATTTACAAGTTGTCTCATTGTATTTCGTACGTTAGTTACTCAAAGAAGTAGGCCTACTCTGCAAATTTTCCCGAAAGGATTATGGCCCTTTATTGGGGGGGGGGGGCTTGTGTGAGGAAGCTGAGATTAATTTCATTTTTATTCTAATTCTATGGATTTAATATTAAAAAGTAACTCGTCATCAAACAGTTTATCTTTGTTACTGATTTATTCATTTCTTTCGCTTTTAAAGTAGACTCATTGATGTTAACGTACAGACATCATGACTCTATTAGGTGTATCTTACTCCTTTAAAGTAGTTTGAATTAAATCAGACCTCGGCTAAGTTATAATTCCAAACTAATCATCAACACATTACTTCTTATTTTGGGGATACAACACAGCGTGAAATCATAACGCACTGCTTTCCATATTGTATTGGAACATTTCAGAGCATTTTTTTTTTCATTTTTACTTTCCATAAATTTCATGTTTTTTTTCTCCTTAACGTTTCGTGTTTTGGATCATGAATGTTAAGTCAACAGTAAAATTAGGAATCGTTTGAAAGATTGACCAAACATGTTGAAAAATTCTGATAGTAAATGATAATTTAAAGAAATATCAAACGATTTGCGGACGATAAATTAAATAAGGAAAATATAATTTCAACATGATTTACCCATTTTGAAGATATTTGTTTAGTTAGCAATGTCAAATAATGTAACATATAACAATACTTGTATTGTTTAAGTCATTACGGACATTCGCATAGAATGAATACAAGCAGGAATATGTATTAAACAAAACGAACTCGCTTGAATGAAATGATTTTTTTCCATAGATCATAAAAAAATCATTCAACTTTATATTTCGAAACCATTGAATATTAATAACTCTTTCGAGCCAAAGAATACATTTTATTACTTTATTCAATTTATTCAATTTACCATTAACTCTTTAATGTGATCAACTCTACAAAAAAAGTTGATCGGATGAAACCATAGCTATTTCAAATTTCTTTCATTCTTTTCAGTTAATCTATATATATATATATACATATAGGCTATATATAGGCTATATAAGCTA
>JAIPMN010010642.1:0-16275 GCA_020650975.1 Apostichopus californicus
TATATACATGAGAGTTCAACTCATGCATGAGGTCCACAATGAACCAACAAATGGATTGTTTTTTTTAATTTTGTATTAATTTCCATATATGCTTTATAGTTAATCAGGAAGAGAACAGCAATTTTCTATTTTTTGACTCAATATTGAGACATAAATTAGTGTCTGTATTGTCCTTCCATTGTTTCTCAAGTCCTTTCTATTGTTCCTGCCTCGTTTCTGCAGGTGCTTTCGTCGGACCAAGCTGCCGAACCTGTCATTAACGACACGACATCCCTGTCCTTTGAGGATATCAGATACCAAGTAGACCTTACTGGACGCGAGTGCTCAGAGGTCGGTTATATCTGCGTTCGATTCCAGGAATGGACTGCAGGACCACCAGTAACTTTTATTCTAGAAGACGGGCAAGAGATAAGCAGGATGACATCATGTGCGGCCATAGAGTGCGCTGGTCAGTATAGTACACGTTCATTCATACTTAGTAAAGAGTCCTAAATCCTATTGGTCCATTCAGGTCAGCTGACCGTGGTTAATCCTGTGAGTAACGCACGGTAAAATTACGGGGCATCACTTTAATAAATCTTTGGTTATATGTAACCAAAAATGTTTTGTTTTATGATTTTTTTCCCCCACACAAATGGTAGTGTACGAATGAACGGGGTTAAACAACGGTCTAGCGTTCGTTACTCACATGATTAATGCACTCCGGGTGTTAATGCTATCGCTGGATGCACTCGGGCTCCGCCCTCGTGCATCGCTTGCATTATCCCCCGATCGTGCATTAATCCTGTGAGTAACGCACGCTAGACCGTTGATTAACCCCTTAATCAATAATAGACAGACATTCATCATTATGTCCATCTGTTTTGTGTTTCGGACAGTTTTTCATGTTTGAACTGTGTTTGGTATAAAACGTCGTAAAATTAAGAAAACGTCGTGTAAGCTCTGTTAAAATTATACATTGCTCAGCAGCTGTATTGATTATAGATAAACCATACAAAATACAGGCCTTTATCATTACATGCATTCATCGACATATATATTTGTATAGCTATAGCATTGAAGAAAAGTTGAAAATAATTAAACACCAACAGCAACCTTTTTGACTGATATTACTGTTACAGAGGATCCATGCGAGGGTATATACTGTGATATTCCTGATTGTCCAGAAGGTTTTTTCGTTGACTACGAGGGTGAAGGATGCTGTCCCGGGTGCAAACCAGAGCTAATACCTGATCCATGCGAGGGTATATACTGTGATATTCCTAATTGTCCAGAAGGTTTTTTCGTTGACTACGAGGGTGAAGGATGCTGTCCCGGGTGCAAACCAGAGCTAATACCTGATCCATGCGAGGGTATATACTGTGATATTCCTGATTGTCCAGAAGGTTTTTTCGTTGACTACGAGGGTGAAGGATGCTGTCCCGGGTGTGAACCAGAGCTAATATTTGATCCATGCTATGGTATATACTGTAGTATTCCTAATTGCCCAGAAGGTTTTTTCGTTGACTACGAAGGTCCCGGGTGCTGTCCTGGCTGTACAAAGGAAGGTAAGGTTAAAAAGAATTATTAAAGAATTATTCCAATGTCATACATTTCGTCCATTTCTTTGGTACCATGAATTTGAGCTTTTTTACAAGTTGGACAAGGCGCAAAAATGATTTTAAATGATTAAATCTTTCCGTCCGGTGGGGATATTTCCTGTCTTATATTCGATAATATTGATTTTTTTTTTTATAGATACAAATATATGTCATAGCTGACTCAATCCAAGCAGCATTTTAGTATATCCTTTCAAAAAGGTGACTTAATTTTCAAGTCGATTCAAGTCATAGAACTAATACTAGAGCAGTCCCTCACAGGTCATAGAGCAGTCCCTCACAGGTCATAGAGCAGTCCCTCACAGGTCATAGAGCAGTCCCTCACAGGTCATAAAACAGTCCCACACAGGTCATAGAGCAGTCCCTCACAGGTCATAGAACAGTCCCTCACAGGTCATAAAACAGTCCCACACAGGTCATAGAGCAGTCCCTCACAGGTCATAGAGCAGTCCCTCACAGGTCATAGAGCAGTCCCTCACAGGTCATAAAACAGTCCCACACAGGTCATAGAGCAGTCCCTCACAGGTCATAGAGCAGTCCCTCACAGGTCATAAAACAGTCCCACACAGGTCATAGAGCAGTCCCTCACAGGTCATAGAGCATCCCGCACTGATCATTATTACAGCCAACGTTACGTCCCTCAAAGGTCACAGAGCAGTCCCGCACAGGTCATAGAGTAGTCCCGCACAGGTCATAGAGGAGTCCCACACAGGTCATAGAGCAGTCGCTCACACGTCATAGAGCAGTCGCTCACAAGTCCTAGAGCAGTCGCTCACATGTCATAAAACAGTCCCGCACAGGTCATTAAACAGTCCCTCACATGTCATAGAGCAGTCCCGCACAGGTCATAGAGCAGTCCCGCACTGATCATTATTACAGCCAACGTTAGTTACATGATCTTTATTCTGACTATGTTTACACTGATCAAATTAAACCAGATACGAATGAATGTGGCGATCACGAAGAAGGTGATGCGTGGATTGAGAGAGATGGCATCAACTGTATGATGATGTCATGTCTAAATGGCGAGGTAATGATGGCAATGGCATTTTGTCAGAGACCAGAATGCGAAGATCCCATATACCCAGACGATAGTTGCTGTCCTGTATGTCCAGGTAAGCATGATCATCTTGCTATACATTGTATATTGATATATCAGTGGCATTTTCTTAAAGCGTCGATTGGCAGTCTTTGTAACCCGGTTGGGAAGGGAGGGCAAAACAGGTTACAGTCAAGACAACCGTGGAGGGGGGGGGGTGATAGTGAGGTGGTGGCCAAACTTCAAGGGACAGAAGTGCATGCATGCAGGGGGGAGGGGGCATACCACATTTTTACTTAAAGCTTTCGACAAAATAGGTCGCCTATGCTTCCTGAGCCACAAATGTAAGTATTTGAATGATTTTCAAGAAACCCTTTATAGCCTTTTGCGAATGGAATCGAGTACAATTCACTTTTTGCGTTTAATTTTTTCATGAATAGGACATATTAAAAATAGCAAAGAGGACACGTTTAATAAAAATATATATATTAAGTTTATAATGAAAAGTGACACTTTTTAGCTTTCAAAAGCTGAGAGTGGGGGGGGGGGGGGTGGGGCGAGGGAGCTTAATGCGTGTTGAATAAAAAGTTGTTGTTTGAATATTGGCAATCATTTCTCGACTGACATTGTAAGCGCTTTTTATTCATCGTTCAATCAATCTCTCACCTTTTTTGTTTCGAAATCTTTGCCACCCAACAGAGCCGGCTGAGGATCTCTGTTCATTAGCAAAGAAGAGTGGTCTTTGCCAAGCATACTTTCCGAGGTTCTTCTTCAATTCCGTCTCCGGTGAATGCGAGGTATTTATCTATGGTGGATGTGGAGGAAACGATAACAACTTCGCAAAGCTTGAAGACTGCAAAGACGCATGTGTACCACCAGAACCCGAAGGTATGTTCTTATAAATTCGCAATAGTAGTTAAGGCATTAACGTTCTTCACTATGATAGCGGTACTGACGAACTCGCTGATTTTTTGCTCGGTGGTTCACTGTAGTTCTAATCCTTCAGTTGGGTGATTTCCTCGATGGTCTGGCCAGATTCCGCCAAAAACTTGAAAGAATTATACTTTTACAGGCCGGGAGTCAAACTTGCTCGAAGCAAGGCAAACTTGACTCTAAATTCTAAATATGGTTGATACAAAACCAGGCCTAAGCATTTGTGTATAGTATTGTACAGGCATATCAGGAAACCGAAAGATCTGTTGGATGTAGCCTTAGAATATAGCGGGTATGTTGCATCAGGTGCCTACAACTATGTTACATTGAACCCCTCTCATCCGAATTCCATATCCTCACCTGGCTCACTTTATATCGCCCGTATTGCTATGTGCAAAATTTGTCACAATGGAATGTATTTAACATAGATTGGTAGTGGTAATGATAGACTCAGTTATGTTGCCAGATTGCCATTCGGAGTGAAAGCCTTCATGATCAGTTGTCATGAGTAGGTTAACACGAACAGCTGCTGCCAACAATCAAATCTCAAGAGTTGAATGCACTTATGACTTGAAAATTCAGTCACTCACAATGATATGACCTCTGGCCCCATAAGTCTCCGAAATTCTTCCGTCCGAGCTATTTGATAAACAGCAAACATGAAAGTTCCATATTAAGCCATGTGAGTTTTTTTTTCTTCATGCAGAAGGAAAATGAACATTGCAAACATCCAGCAAGTAGCAAAATGTTAAGGCCTATCTGTTGTAAAATTAGTTCTTGATTAGCTAGGGCAATAATGTAAGCTGGACTCACCAAAAGGCAGTTAAATGTCAATATATTGCCTCTGTTCTTGTTCTGTTGTTTGGGGTAAGAGGTTGGAAATATGGGCAGTCAAACTGCTCGAAGCATGGAAAATTTCCCCAACGCGCGTGCGTTGAAGTTAACTGTATAGCTTAATTTCGTTAAATGGGTGGACCAATAAAAAAAAAATACAAAATACAAAAGTGATGTTTCTTTGTTTCAGTGTGGCAAGTTTGGCCGTTTCCATTAAGGCTTTGTCGATTGAAGTTGCCATTGAAAAAGTGGTTACAATTTGACTTACAAACAAGGCAACTACAGTATCTATCTGTGCAACTACATATAAACAAACGGCACGCGAATTTAGGGGACACGTGCAGTAACCGCGTACTGCACCAACATTTATCTAAATTTACTACCCCCCCTTCCTACCCCTCCCCCAAATTGTTGATTCCCACTCTGCAGTTTGTTTGTATATGTAACATGCAATCACCTAACCCTCTGTACATATCCTATCCATAGCCTATCCTAATTTTTATCATATAATTGATTGTTATGCTTTGGTCAAATGGGTAATATTAAGCACTGTGCTACCATCAACCAACCCACTTCCGGGCAACGCACGGATCTGCTAATTTTCTTATCAAGTGCGCACTATGAGCCCTACATGCTATCATATTCTCTTCGTTTCCTAAGAAAAAGGTGAACGTGTCATGGCACCAACCGATGAACCTGAAATGGACAAAAATGGTCAACCAACCATGGCACCAACCGATCAACCTGAAATGGACAAAAATGGTGAACCAACCATGGCACCAAACGATGAACCTGAAATGGACAAAAATGGTGAACCAACCATGGCACCAACCGAGGAACCTGAAATGGACAAAAATGGTGAACCAACCATGGCACCAACCGATGAACCTGAAATGGACAAAAATGATGAACCAACCATGGCACCAACCGATGAACCTGAAATGGACAAAAATGGTGAACCAACCATGGCACTAACCGATGAACCTAAAATGGAAACAGATGGTGAACCAAGCATGGCTCCAACCGATGAACCTGAAATGGACAAACATGGTGAACCAACCATGGCACCAACCGATGAACCTGAAATGGACCAAAATGGTGAACCAACCATGGCACCAACCGATGAACCTGGAATGGACCAAAATGGTGAACCAACCATGGCACCAACCGATGAACCTGAAATGGACAAACATGGTGAACCAACCATGGCACCAACCGATGAACCTGAAATGGAAGCAAATAGTGAGTGTAAAAGTTTTGCCTCTTGTCATAAAAGAAAACCACTTTGATTGACGTAGTGCGAGTTCATACCTTTTCCGTTCGTTTACAATTTTCGTATTGTTCAATTCTTGATCCCTGTATATTATGTAAAATCGAGTCTACGGCTCCTGCGATGTACCAAAATGCGTTACAATCATTACTGATCAAACTTTAATCGTTTTCTTTGATGCAAAATTGGTTTACTGAATGCGCACCATTTAAGAAGGCTCTGGCCCCAACATCCCACCGGAGTGCGTGGACGTCTGGGTGTATTACCCCTGGATCCCACAAGGGTTCTTCCACTCTCAGTAAGGGGGTGCAGAAGTTTCTTTTCAATTGCTTAGGGCTGCGAGAAGTGGAAAGATTAAGGAACACTGCTACAAGGTCATTTTCCTCTTACTCTGCCAGTTATTTTATTTGGTCTTGACAAGCTGTTATCTATGAAGATCTAGAGAGGACATGGTAAAAAAAAAATTATTACGTACGTACGTAATATTTATAGTTGGTATTGCTTAGTGTTCTGGTAGATGGTATATGAGGTATCATATATACAGGGAATGAGATGAACTTTCTCAGCTGGGAAATTCCCATTTTAAAACTGTCATCTCAATATTTTATTATTCCTGTCCAATATTTTCTACCTAAGTGGATGAGTGCGACGGCCACGAAGATGGGGAAAATTGGGAAGCACAACCTTGTGAGAAATGCACGTGTTTTCAGGGCGCTAAGCTCTGCGCTACACCTGTCTGTATCTCCACTGGGCCATGTGAAGTCGACTTAGTACAGGAAGGAGCATGTTGTTCCTACTGTCCAGTTCCGATAGTACGTAAAGGTAAGGCCAGAAGCGTTGAGAGCAATGTCCGAACCCCGCGGACAACACGTCACCAGGCCCTATCTTGAAATTAGTGTTTAGACATCACAATTAACATTGTTATAGTTAAAACTTATTGAAAGGTGAATACTGAATGATGTTTCGGCGTCATAAGCCATACCTATAAGCATCATTTCAGAAACATACATGCCCTTGTTTCATAAATTTATAAGGTGCACTTTAAGTGCATATCCATTTTACAATAAATAGGGTGAAATAATAGACAATGGTGCCATAAATGCTTCTAACTTTAACGAATAAAGTTCAGTAGTTTATATGATTCCGTAGGTATCAGGCACTATAACGATGAAGCTTTTGACCATATTTGACATTTTTTTGACAGTTCGAATTTGTCTAATGGAAATATATCAGCACAGTTTGTGAGGTGCCGTCTCTTAGGTTTCCCTATAAACATTTTACATTTAAGAGTTGAATTACTTTTAAGTTATCAAATGATGATGACTTCATTTACATCTTCGAGTATCATTTTGTTTGGGTCACAGATCCTGAAGACGAGTGTGATGGCCATGATGATGGTGATAGTTGGGAACCCCAGTCTTGTGAAACTTGTACATGCGTCGCTGGAAGTAAGATTTGTGCCTCTCCGGATTGTGCTCCACCACAATGCGAGAACCCAGTACAGGGAGAGGGTGCTTGTTGCCCCTCCTGTCCGGACACAGGTAAGTTCATACCCTCCTTCTTTTGTAAATAATGCAACATACAATATAATTAGGTATTGGTAATATATATATCGATCGACCAATTGATGGTGAATGGCTTGTTGCTCTGCTTCAGCTGCCAGATGTGCTTCGAGAGTTCCGTTGCGTTTTGGTGTTTTTGGTGGTTGAATGACATCTTGTGGTTGCCATATCTAAGCTTGAAAGGGGGTTCCGTTAGACCTATGTAAGTCTTGCAGTTGTCGATGGCTTTCACTTCGGCCTTGTATATCATGTTTGATGCCTGGCAGTTTCCATTTAGTGGGCATGTGTCCTTTTGTCGGCAGTTGCAAGGCTTCCTTTTCTTTCGTTGTGTGAGTGGTTGATATGTGTTTGTTGTGTCCTTTCATGATGCTGGCGATGTTGGACATGCAACTGTAACTGACTTTCAGGGTGTTTCTGTTGAATATCTTGTGTAGTTTTGATGTCTTCGGGAAGTGTTGGTTGATAAGCTTCAGGAATGTGCCTCCTATGTTCGTGGCTACTTTGCTGCTGAAAGGGGAATTGAACCAGATGATGTTGCGTTTTCTGTTGTATGATAGGCCCTCAGTGTAGTTGCTTGTTGCTTTATTTGAGTGCTTCCTCGTAGGCTGGTGCGGTTTTCCTGAAGATCTCCTCGTCGTGGGAGATGGCGGAGATGCGTCTGCTAATCGAGGCTGGTAGGGACCTGGTGATGCTGGGTGGGTGGTTGGATTGTCTGTGGATGTAAAGTGGGCGGTCGTTGGGCTTCCTGTAAGGGTAGTATTTTCCGGTGTTGAGGTTGAAGGTTACGTCGAGGAAGTTGGTAATCTTCAGGTTGCAGTCGATGGTGATGTTGAGCCCAGTTCTTTGACTAAGGTGTTTTCTTATCCGGTCTGCTATACTTCGGCTGGTGTTTTTGAAGACTGCTCGTCCCTGTATAGACCGATGCATTGCTTCCCATATTCTTTTTCTAGGGTGTTTAGAATGTAGAGTCCTACCAGCTCGCATACCTCGGCCCCATCGTAGCTACCCATGGTGACATCAAGGAGGTCGTTGTGTCCTTTCTTCATCCAAGGTGTGCCATTATCAAATAGGAGTGACTTCCTGGAGTGCATGATGATCTGGATGTCTTGGTTGGAGATGTAGGTGTGCTCTTTAGCCATAGCTATGGCTTTTTCCAGTAGGCTTCTTGTTATGTAAGGGTAGAACTCAACAATGTCAAAGCTGATGAAGGTGTGTTTGCCTTTGTTTTGTATGTTCCTGAACCATTCTATGACAGATGACGTGCTCCTCCGTTGGTTGACATTCGTGACGGTCCTAACGGCGTTGTTGATCCTGTCTAAGATGAACTTGCTTATGAGTCCCGTTTCGCTCTTTGCCGGACTGATGAGCTCGATGAGAGGTAGTCCTTGTGGTCTTTCAGGGTGATGAAGGCTTGCTTGGTGGCCATGGATTCCATGCGGTTGTCGATCTCTAGTTTCTCGGTTATGGTTTTAGCTTCGGCGTTGATTCGGTTGGCAGATGCCATTGTAGTCGTCTGGTTATTCTTCGTGATGTGTTGCCTGAAGAGTTTTTCGTGTAGTTGGGTGTCTGTCTTGTATAGGTTTCTGGTTTTGTCGGCCGGGATGAGCAGTTTGGTGGATTGCTTAATCCTGCTGACGTCTTATCTGAGTGTGTCCTGGAATTGGTTGTTGACTTTTTTTAATTTTACGGACGCGATCATTCGGAGCAAGTCGTCCTCGAAAAGCCTTTAGTTCTTCGATCTGCGGTGGGCACTTCTTGCTTCTGAATCCGAAATTCTCAGTGGAGGCTGTGTGACAGTGGCGGAGGGTCTTGGTCAGGGGGGGCGAGAATGTTCTGTAGGGGCGCTTTCGACACTATCTAAGCAGAGCGCCACCACAGGTTGGCGCGGAGCGTACAGAAAATGTTTGAGTAAAGATACTCCCTAGATCGCCGGAAATGACCCTTTCCGGGCCTTGCTAATTTGCAGATAAACGAAGAATAAATAGCTGTTAGAGCATTTTGTCAGAAAATTACACCAACAAAATGTGACAAATGTCAATAGGTAGATGAGAGCGCAATAAAAAAGTCAATAATCGCAAATAAGTTAAATGTGATAAAAAGCTGAAAAGGGCGCCAGCAGTCCATTTGAGTCCGTCAGGGGGGGGGGGCATCCGCCCCCTGACTGTATGGACGCTCCGCTACTGCTGTGTGATGTTCGTCATCCTCCTCGTCATCCTCCTCGTCATCTTTGCATGTTTTTAGGAAGAAGGAAGCTTTCCATCTCATACGTTTGATGACGTTTTCGACTTTTTCGATGAGTTTCTTCTTGTACGTGTTAGCAGTTGGTTTAGGGGTGTTCTTCATGGAGTATATATATATATATCTGTATATCAATTTTGTTATGCGTGTCTTGGCTGGTCCACAGATACACAGACGTGTCTCCTTCCAATTGTTGTGGGACCCTGTCGTGCTGCTGTTGTCAGATACGCCTTCAACGCTGAATCTGAGGAGTGTGAAAGATTCTTGTACGGTGGTTGCAAAGGAAATGAAAACAACTTCATGAGCTTAGAGAGCTGTCAAGAGACTTGCGAATTAGAAACCGGTAAGTGAGAAGTATTAACTCGCTATATGTGTTAGGATGAGAGCTATTGATATGTGAGTATGTAATTATTGATATATATATCGTTTCGTATCTAAATAAAGCCATTGTGAGAGAAATAACTGGTACTCGAGTTGGTCACATAAATATGGGAGTGACGGACATTTGATAGGAGCTACAGATACCATGGGTGGCTAATTAAATTACGATTTAGAATTATCAAATTATGAGGATTTTATGGAAATCTTCTAGTATTATTTTGTTTGGGTCACAGATCCTGAAGACGAATGTGATGGACATGAAGATGGTGATAGTTGGGAACCCCAGTCTTGTGAAACGTGTACATGTGTCGCTGGAAGTAAGATTTGTGCCTCTCCGGATTGTGCTCCACCACAATGCAAGAACCCAGTACAGGGAGAGGGTGCTTGTTGCCCATCCTGTCCGGACACAGGTAATTTTATACCCTTTGTGAATAATGCAACATACCATCTAATTAGGTATAATGTTATAGATAGATATATAGATAGATAGACAGACAGATAGGTAGGTAGATAGATATATAGACAGATAAAGAAATAGACAGATAGATAGATGGACAGATAGACAGTGAACATTAGTGTAAATCCCCTGTCTTCCCAATGGAAATCCCTCCCCCTTGTCCTCATATTATTCTGCTGCACCGTGCGCTTTCACCACATATGCATTCATCTATAATGACATCATTACTTTTCATCGTCAGTGGCTGAAACGAATTGTCCGGAAGTCTGCATTTTTCTTTACGATCCAGTCTGTGCTAACGATGGGAGCACATTCAGCAACGAGTGTGAATTCATGAAAGCCAAGTGCAAGAATGCTGACCTGGAAATAGCCGGAAAGGGACGATGTGAAGACGTCATAGGTCAGCCACACAATCATCATTTGTACAGTATATATAGTGTAATTAGAGGACATTTAAATATGCCAATCGTCCCTGAAGTATTTATTTGTATGGATTTACCCTTAATGTCGTGACCGCCATTGGCATGTCATGCATTTTATAGACTGGTTGAAGTTACTTTTTGATCTCGGTCTTTTTCCTAACCCCACGGCCACAACGGCTAGACTTTCTGCTGGCAATGATGGTTATTCTGTTGCTATTGGCAACATCCATTGGGCGGGACAGCAGAATAAACAGCAGAATTAACCGACTGTAGCAGATACATAACATTCACATTGAGAGTATTTTGTGTAATATATATACATACCTGGCTAGTTTAAGTAAGAAAAAACTTTAAACCAACAGTAAAAATATATCGATGATTGGATTATAAGTCGTTGTTTGAAACGTTGTGAAAGTACAAAATCGCAATTTTGATTTTGTTCAGTGATGGATCCATGCGAAGGCCACAGTGATGGAGAGACTTGGGAGACCAAAGACCACCCACTGACATTGCTCTCTGTAATATTACAACTTCTTAATAAAGAAAAGATGGATCATAAACGTTAACTACTATTCAGTGGATAAAGGATTACAATTTGTGGTTAATAGTTATAGTACAAATGGAAAGGAGGGCAAACAATATATCTTCTTTGATTAATTTATACAGTGACGGATCAATGCGAAGGCCACAGTAATGGAGAGAGTTGGGAACCACAGCCTTGTGAGTATTGTAATTGTGCGGACGGCATAAAGATATGTGCAATGCCATCATGTGAACCGCTTCTCTGTGCTGTGGAATTGGAAGAAGGAGAAGGAGTTTGCTGTCCAATTTGTCCAGAACCACTTGGTAAGAATCCATATCAGGAACAATCACATGAACATCCGAATTAGTCTGCTAATCAAAATTCACCATGCTAGTATACAAATCTCACAGCAATGTCTTTGTCCTGACTGCTGTCCACATTCTGTCGTGTTATTTTCATCCAGCTGAAAGCTGGGTCGAGCTGGCCGAGAAACGAACTATAGGGAAATATGAATTGTACGGGAACATCGCATATAGCTCTTATATGCGATGTTCTCATATATATATATGGGAATGGATATATATATATTTGTAATGTCTTTGGAGGGGGGGGGGCAATAGAGAAGGGTCATCAACATCACATAGAAAACCAAATTTTTGTGACGCCATCATGTCTTTGTTCTGTGGAGTGGAATAGAGTAAACCCTAACAAGTTTTCAATTCTTTTGACGAAAAGCAATAACAATTAGAACCAGTAGCACATGTATACCTACGACCATGTGACTTAAATATTTATACTCCATCATCTCTGTATCCCACACGAGATGACTTTCCATTCTCTTCTCCCTAACTAAGACTACTAGTTACGACTACTAGTTGACAGGCTGCAACGCGTATTGAATACGGCTGCACGTCTTGTTGCGAAACCTCGTAACTATGAGCACATTACACCTGCCATGATTAAGCTCCACTGGCTCCCGATTTGCGAACGCATTAACTACAAACTACATCTGATTGTGTTCAAATGTCTGCATAACAAGGGCTCAATAGCTATCTCTCTAATTTATTTCAACTTGGGCCGATATTAACACGATCACTCCGCTCTAATTCTAATTCATCGCAGGTGTTGCTCATGCCTAGGTTTTAAACACAGACTTACGGCTCAAGAATGTTCTAATATGATGCTCCTTACTTGTAGAACTCACTTCCAGAACATGTTAAAATTTGAAAGACTGAATGATTTCAAATCGGTTCTCAAGACGTATCTTTTAACTAAAACGTATATGTTTGAATTATTGTTATGCGCCATGAGAATAATTTCATAGTCCGGACGGACGGACAGCCAGAGGGACAAACGGACGGACAAACGGACAGACAGTTAACAATAGTGAACATCCCCTGTCTTCACTATGGAAATCCCTACCCCTTTGTCCTCATAATATTCCGCAGCCTAGAGCGCTTTCATCACATGCATTCATCTATAATTACATCATAACTTTTCATCGTCAGTGGCTGAATTGAATTGTCCAGAAGTCTGCATTTCGCTTTACGATCCAGTCTGTGCTAACGATGGGAGCACATTCAGCAACGAGTGTGAATTCATGAAAGCCAAGTGCAAGAATGCGGACCTTGAAATAGCCGGGAAGGGACGATGTGAAGACGTCATAGGTCAGCCACACAATCATCATTTGTACAGTATATATAGTGTTACTAGAGGACATATAGATATGCCAATCGTCCCTGAAGTATTTATTTGTATGAAATTACTCCTAATGTCGTGACCGCCATTGGCATGTCATGCATTTTATAGACTGGTTGAAGTTACTTTTTGATCTCGGTCTTTTTCCTAACCCCACGGACACAACCAGCCAGAGACGTGGTGTGATGTAATATTAACTTGTTAAACGAACAATGACGTATTTCGAAAGACTCGTTACTACTTGTAATCTAAAGTACACCGTCGAGAATTACTAGACTTTCTGCTGGCAATGGTGATTATTCGGTTGCTATTGGCAACATCCCTTGGCGTGACAGCAGAATTAACCGACTGTATCAGATACATAACATTCACATTGAGAGTATATTTTGTAATATATATACATACCTGGCTAGTTTAAGTAGGAAATAACTTTAAACCAAGTAGTTATAATATATCGATGAATGAGTTATAATTTGTTGTTAAAAACGTTATGAAAGTACAAAACCGAAATTTTGAATTTGTTCAGTGACGGATCCATGCGAAGGCCACAGTGATGGAGAAACTTGTGAGACCAAAGACCACCCACTGACATTGCTCTCTGTAATATTACAACTTCTAAATAAAGAAAGGATCGATTATAAAACGTTTACTAGTATTAAGTGGATTAAGGATTACAATTCGTGGTTACTAGTTATAGTACAAATGGAAAGGAGGCAAACAATATATCTTCTTTGATTAATTTATACAGTGACGGATCAATGCGAAGGCCACAGTGATGGAGAGAGTTGGGAACCACAGCCTTGTGAGTATTGTAATTGCGCGGATGGCATCAAGGCATGTGCAATGCCTTCGTGTGCACTGCCGCCCTGTGCTGTGGAATTGGAAGAAGGGGAAGGAGCTTGCTGTCCAACTTGTCCAGAACCACTTGGTAAGAAATCCATATCAGGAACAATCACATGAACATGCGAATTAGTCTGCTAATCAAAATTCCCCATGCTAGTATACAAATCTCACAGCAATGTCTTTGTCCTGACTACCGCCACTGTTCCCTTTGTTTTATTTTTCTGTTTGTTATTACATTGCGAGTTGAAAGCTGGGTTGATGTGGCCGAGAAGCGAAGGATAGGGGAAACATGAAATGTACGGGAACATAGCTCCTGGACTTTCTATTTTTATATATATTAATTTCAATTTCAATCTATTCATTTCTATTTATCCTCCAGTACCACTTACCGCTTGCGGTAACTACTCCGATGGAGATGAATGGAGCCCAGATCCGTGCTCTCGCTGTATATGTAACGAAGGGGTTTCAGAGTGCAATCTTGTCCTCTGCCCAGAACTTGGATGTTTCACTCCCAAAAGTGTGGAGGGCGAATGTTGTCAGCAATGCTTAGCACCTCTACGTAAGTGTCATTTTTTTATCTTTTACAATTTTTTCGTTTGTGTACTCGTTTGTGCCTTCTTCGGATTTCTCTATTACTTGCTGAAATTTTAAGGCTCAGCTTGTTCTTCCTTCTTCCCATCTCGAACTTTAGCAACGTACTGCCTTCTGGATGGGCTTTTATGACTAAAACAAATTTCATAAAATGTGACAAATATTTGTCATTTAATATTTTGTTCATGTTATATATTCCCTAATGTGGGTCTCTCCGTTGTTGTTTTTCAGGTGCGCGGTTAGTAAACCTGCGAGCTTCTGTGACGCCACGTATTTGGAGGGGAGAGAAGAAGTTACGACCAAGGTTCAATTTTGAAGTTCGACCGTTCCGAACTTCCGAGAACGTGACTGGGACGGGCCTCTGGAAGATGTCATTCTGGTTGGATAGCAGTGTAGATGGCGACGGTGATAAAATGTTCTACAACGAACAGGTTCTTTCAGACGAACAAGCCTCCCAACCGCTCTACTCCTCTGAGAACCTTGTCTTCTCTGACGTCAGAATCCCGATCGGTGGTCCTGGTGTATCGTGCCCTGAAGACGATCACTACTATTGCTTCCAATTTCTGAAGGGAGATAAACCCTCTGTAAGGTTCTTCCTGCAAACGCCACGCCAGGAACCTGACGTCTTGCGATGTATCAGAGCGCCATGTGTATAGGATGTATTGTATATTCGTGATCAAAAATTAATATTCATGTTATATGAAATATTTATGACCATGTAACCAGTCGTTCGGCTTATACATGTACACCCTTACCGGATAGAGCGTAAACGTATAGTAGCAGCAGGACGTGCTCTCTCGAGGGTTTAATGATTCTGTGCCCCCCTATGTTGAATATGGCCCTGTCTATTTTCTACTTTTGTAAAAAATTGTGACTATCAATGTTTCAACGATTTTAATATAGATGCTGCACTTTTAAAATGAAATTTTTAACATCGTAAAATTTTATGGCCTGTAGTAAAAAAAATCACTTTGAACAGATTTTAATTGTAATCCATATCATTGTCACATCCAGGAGATTTCCAGATTTAATAAGCTTCTTTAATAGCAAAACACCAAGCGATGTAGAAGTGCCTTTTTAACACCGACATCAATGATTAAGCTCCACTGCAAAGCCACCATGCACTGACAGATTATTTATCTCATGGGCTGATTGCCCGCATGAGTAATTTGTCAAAACTGTACAAGGTTACCTCCTGTAGTGTTCTGTTGCATTTTAGTTATTTTCCTTTCTCTTGTTTTTGTTTTAACAAGCACTTTTGTTTTGAAAAGTGATACTTATTAAACAGCTATGTGGTGGAATGTCATCAAACGAATTTATTGCTTTATTTATTTATTTTTCGATTTGAGTTATTATTTCTCGATAAAACGAATAATTTGTACTACTATTAAAGATGTCACCAATCCTAAGTAGAGTTGTAATCCAGTACTTTCAATCAGCTACAAAGACCCAGTTTTGATGTGTACCAGATCAAACCACCAATCCTAAGTAGAGTTTTTATCCAGTACTTTCAATCAGCTACAAAGACCCAGTTTTGATGTGTACCAGATCAAACCACCAATCCTCAGTAGAGTTTTTATCCAGTACTTTCAATCAGCTACAAAGACCCAGTTTTGATGTGTACCAGATCAAACCACCAATCCTAAGTAGAGTTGTCATCCAGTACTTTCAATCGGGTACAATCAGGGGCGTCGTGCGAAAATAAATTTTGGGGGGGCCCGTGAGCAGGTGATGACTATCTAAGCGGAGCGCCACCACGAGTTGGCGCGCAGCGTACAAGAAAATTTTTCGTCTGGCAGACCCCTCAGATTGCAGGAAACGGCACTTCCCGTGCCTTATGGCAGTAAGCAACACCCCTTAAAATTGATAAAAATTTCCGGCAATTA
>JAIPMN010010644.1:0-18086 GCA_020650975.1 Apostichopus californicus
TACCCTTGTTTCTTCAACACACTGCACATGAAGAGTTCCAAAGGTCTGCCTTGGAGATCTTTAAGAGGTACTTGTCCCTATAAAGAGAGAAAGATCACAAATGCATTAAAGGATAAAGCGGGGGATGAGTTTGCGATTAAGATTTTATTCTGCTATTAAAAATTTGATTCGCTACATGACATGAGGAAAGAAAAATTTACTTTCAGAGAATGGTGACATTCCAGTATCACAGTTATTTGAGCAGAGTCACTTTTAAGTCAGTGCCTTGGCAACAATACAAAAATGAGTCATATTATATTTAAACATATGGTGTGTGAATTTATCTACAGTCTTTGTAACCTGCTGACGGACATCGATTAAGGTACTGTTTCATAGTCGAAACTAGCTCTCATGCATATTCATCACCCATTCTTGAGTGCGGGTCTGGTGGGTCGTGGTTCAGTCCTCATTAAATATCCCGGTCCTTAAAGTTTGCGGACCGCTGCTTTAGATAATCCTGACATTTTGGTTCCCAGAAGACAACAAATTTGTTGATATTTCACCAGGATCCAGGCACAGTTCTAATTGCATTCCAAATTTCCTAATATCTATACTGTGGACCAGAACTATCAAAATCTTCCAAGTGCCTCAAAGACACTTGAGTTTATTCATCAGACAATAATAAGCTCTCTGATTGCTCTCTGATTTGCGGCTTAAGTTCCAATGAAAGCAAGGCAGCAAGCGGTGAATGTAAGGTGGCAGTATTATACGGGTGTTAATGGATTTAACAGCCCAGGGTAATGTATTTTCTTAGATAACACCACTCCTTTCTTACATAACACCACAAGGTTCTTCCATGAATACATTTCACTAGTGAGAGTCATTTCAAATGTTGTTCTGTCTCCTTCGCCAGCTTGTCGCTCTTGCTTCTTACCTTTCCAGTGGTAAGTCCATGAACGCCAAAATGTCCCCTTAGTTCTTCTTCCCCTGCTGCTGATGGCAAGTCGATCTTGTTTCCCAAAATCAGTATAGGGGCATTAGCAACCATTTCATCTGTCATGAGACTCTGAAAAACAATGGAAGAAGTTACAGAGTGAAGAGATGTAAGAACCCTGGGTAGAGGTAAAAAATAAACGACGATGGCAGGGGAAACCCACATGAAATCAGCCAAGATGCTATGAGAAACTTCAATGGGTGACTTTAGGGAGAAGGTTAGTACTGATATGTCATTGTCCAAGAAAAAAGAAAAACATTTGAGGGCTACTTATGTTTCAATACCTGTTTGTGTTGTATTCAGCAATTAAATATGCTACAAATCTGGACTGCTCATTGAAGGCTTCATTGATGACATCATTGCTTCCTCATTACAGGCCTAAATGGTAATGTCAATCTATAGACATATAAATTCTAATACCCCCACTAAATCAAACACCTTTATCCTAACTTGTAATGCACTGTATGTTATTTGAGGCCATAACAATCTCATGTTTTCTCATTGAGGTTTGTGTTTCCTCTGAGGCTTAAGTATGGTCTCTATGCTTGACTACATACATTCCATCCAGTCACTTTTAACTATGTTTTCTCATTGAGTTTCGTGTGTCATCAGAGGATCTAACCAAAACGGTCTCTATGCTCCACTACATATTCCATCTAGTTAAGTACTTTAATTGATGAGCCTCAATTGTTTAAAGCATCATTTCTCAAACGTTTAAGAGTGGTACAAAATTACAACCTGGAAGACTATCGGGTGTACTTTAACAGTTTGCAACATATCTGAAAGGGCAGTTTTAACCACAAAAAAAGTTCATGTAAATTTACTGAAGTAGTCAAACTCTCCAAGTTAAACTTGGAAACCAGTACCAGTAAAACAGGAAACCAGTACTTCCATAATCACTACAACATCTGCAGAAAACCCAAAGTTTTTGAAATAATCGGTTCTTCAATAAATGAGAGTTGCAGCCTCAAAATTCAGGGAATTACTGGAACAGTATTTTGTTTATTCTTACATCTAATTCTGCTTTCGCTTCTGCAAATCTGGGTCTGTCAGCAGCATCAATTAGAAATACAATTCCTTCCACGGCTGGGAGATAATCTTTCCAAACTCGTCTGGCTTGTTCGTGACCTCCGAGGTCAAACGTTGTGAAGGACATGCCACCTATCTGTAACTCCTCTGACGCTGTGAAACACAACACACGAATCAGTGTATGGTCAATGCAAAGGTTACTTCAAGTTAAAGTGCTCAGAAACATGAAATACAAGATCTTCAATTGAATTGGTAGAGAATCATAGTGTGACAATGAAATACAATGTCAATGGATGGCATAATTTATACAGGTAACCATTTGACCAGAATACAAAATTAAACGATTCCAAATTGTTACCACTTTTGTTGCGATATGTGCCATCCTGACCTTGTTTGCACCCTATGCGTATAGCATATTGGCAGGTATTCTCATATAGTGAGGCATACCAGCATCATTTTTCCTTCTTGTCTGAGCCTGGAAACAAGTAAGTTCAAGACTGCAAGGCCCTACTTAGTAATGGTGCAGTTACTTGAGACGTTCTTCTGCCATCATTGTGCTTCACAACTATATAGTGGCCGTTATGCTCGTCAGAGAGTACTGTCTTGTGCATATACCATACATGTATATCAAGGGTGTCAAATACTTCATCCATTAGAGGTAGAGAGAAATGTGCAATGACAAAGATAAATCCATTTTTATCCGGTTTCTTCTATGCTGCTTTTCTTGGGTTAATTTTACAATATGGTGGAACATACATGAACACCTAGGAAAAGACTATTTAGTGTAAAACATATTTTGTTACTCTAGTTCAACAAAGAGGCATTAGGAATGAACAATGAGACATTAGGTTAGCCTGTGAAAGAAATACAATATATCAGAGTTATGGCATGTACTGTAGCAGTTTCTGTGCTGTATTAAACAGATACATTCTATAGGATTGTTACCACATACTTGTGTCGGTCAGACTGAGGGATATCCATTGCTGTGTGAAATTACACGTCTTGTTCAGTGTGACAAGGTCATGTTCAACACAATTACAGATTACAGTTATTGCAATCTGATCACTCATGAATTCATATGTAAACATGAGCTCTCCATAACCATCCCTGACAGCCTAGTATGTCCCTTTCAATACTAACTAATGCAGCTTACAATCACATCAACACAATGCAGAATTATTTCACCAAATGTTAGAACATTTTGAACATTAGCCAAAGAACCAATAACTGAAATTAAAGATCAAAATATTGAGACAGCCAATTCATTATTTTTTTAATAAAAAAAGAGGGAAAACAATAAACAAGTTATGAGTAATGAGCTTACTTGGATGTAAAGTAGGCACATGCTGAGCCATTCTGTCATCTTTCAGCATTGATAATAGTGTTGTTTTGCCAGCATTGTCTAAACCTAAGAAAACTAGCTTTCCTGATTTTTTATATAAACCTGTAAAGGAAAACAGTAGATCGTTAAGACATGTGACTTGGTAATAAGGAAATCGGCAAACATGAAATGTACACATTATGATGAGAATGTTGTTACAGAACTAACTTCCAGCAGTGCTAAATGCATGCAAATGAGAAGGACATTACTTTCTTCAAATATCATTGTTCACCTAGTTCAGCTGGCTTGTTGTATTACATGTATGTATTTTACCAATGACCTTGGAAGCACTTTTCTTCTGAAAGACAGTTTGCAGTACAAACTTATACTGTCAGTGACATTTGCAAATACACAATGAGATTACGCACTATTTGCTAATGTTTGTTCCACTTTTGGACTAATCCCACAACTGTTCCAGTAACTTCAAGAGGACAGAGAAATATGGTCATATTTGCTTTAAGTTGCTTAATGAATTGTCGATATTTACTATGCCCATTTAATAATTCTCAGATTCATGTCACTTTCTAACTCAGAATTTTACTAAATAAATGAATAAAACTAAGAGTAAAATAGTACTAACTTGAAACATATTAAGATTTGTTCCTTAAAATATATTTTGGTTTGTTTCCATCTCGTCTAGCTGTGTACCGAATTCCAAAAAATAAGTTACAGTAGCTCGATTTATAACATACAAAGTATGAATCAGAAACACTTACCTAAAAATCCTAATATATTTGTAAAAAAATCCACAAAGTATTCCCACATGTTGGAAGCGGTAGTTGTATCTTTCTATGATGTGGAACCTCCCTGTGGCACAGAAAACAAACAAAACAAATAATCATATAAAAGTTAATAACGTGATGCACATTAGATTCATGACTATATATGGATTCCTTGGAAAAACTATTCATCCTCATAATTCAGGGATGTGCTAAGGAATATTTGAGTTCCAGTCAGATTTGTGAGGCAGTGTGATCAACGTCCTGGGGGAGGGGTCACAGGGGTGCGGGTGCCCCTTGGAAAATTTTTGCAAATGAAGTATGCTTAGATGGCAAACGGTGCTATCTTTTTCCTATTTCTTGTGCTATCTTCTGTGCCAAGTATTCACACATGTTTTGGTAATGGTCAAATTTGTTAATTTAATCATCAAACAAGTGCCGGGCGGAACTGTTTAAAATACTGTTTGTGCTGGGAGGCATTCAGAACTGCCGGGCGCAGAGGCCCACTGCCACCCTGCATGAGCACATCCCTGATCATTTAAACTGTGTCACCATGAAGGTATGTGAAACCTTCCTATTTTTTGCCACTTGCATGAAGAAATTTTATACATGTACTCAAACAATGAAGTATTGTCCAATTGATTAAACATAAATGCTAAATATCAATATGAGACTTACTGGATATACAGTATATGGATTTGATGTGAAACGGCAAAATTATTACGAATTATTATCACAAAATAATTTTCTTTATTATCTTTAATCTATTCGTCAAAGTGACTTTCACTTCCTAACAAGAGCCTAACAGGGCTTAATCTAGTGTAGAGACTTGAGTAAGATATAGTCATGAGGCTTATAAAATGTCCTTATAAACAATACCCCCATGAAAAAAGGTGAGAGTACTTCAAACCATGTTTCATATCCTACCCCAATGAAACAACATTGCAACACATAACATTTGTGTGAACAAAAGACGTGTTGGATTACATGGTCAACAATATGAATAGCCAAACTGTTGCAGCCACATACAATTGTTAGACTGAAGGGTATGTAATATTGTGTAATATCACATAGATTGGTTACCTAACATAAAGATACAATGCAAAATACAGCTTTAATAACCTTTATCATATTTTAATAACATATCTTCCTAGCCTACTTACTAAATTTTCATTTGAAGAATGCAATTATATGTACATAAAAAGTAATATAAATATATTAGACTTGATCACCTAACACTTTGCAGAATGTACTCGCCAACCTAGGCAATGCAACCTAGGGTGAAGCCTTAATTGTACCAATTAACACAATGACACAAATGCCTTGGAAGCGTACAAGCTCTGTTCATAGAACAGTAATGAATAAATGAATGATGCAGGAGGCCTATACTAGAAGATGACTAGAATGATTACAGTAGCACAAAAGCCTTTTTGACTTTATTTTCAAAGAACTGCTCAACCATGCCAAGGGCTGTACAATTATGAAAATGCTGCACAAATTACATCAATCATACTAATTAATACTAGATAAAGAAAAATTTATTTCAAAAGTTTTGAGATATATGTATGAAATTTAGTTTTATGAGGACTGGATTTAAAATATTGCAGATCATATAACAGAGTAGGATGTTCAGGTGTGGCTAAGCCCATTTAGTAAGTACTGAATTTTAAACAAATCATTATACAGGCCTACACAGAAGCTAGGATAGAGCTCTGTTAATAGCAAAGGGTATGTACTCACATGAACTGTCACTACACTTTGCTGACAGTGCTATTGTACAAATGTGTTGAACGGAATTTTGTGTCCCATAACTTTGCATACCGTCATACACTGATAGACACTAACATTGTGTGAATTTCCTTGTTTTGACTTTTGGACATGTGGCTTTGACAAGAAAAATTCTGGCAGAATATGATCAAAGCAGTTGTGAACTCTCTCACTCAGTTGAAGTAAAAAACTAAGCCACAGAGCAATATCAATGAGATCACCTTACCAACAAGGCTAAGCCTTTTAACAAAAACATTTTTGTCCTCTATGTCTTAGCATCACACACTATTTACATGGCTTTTTTAGTCAACCAAAAACTTTTGCCCAGTGAATGTCTTGCAAACAAACAAAATATGCTCATATTTAAATAGAAAAACTGATATTGCATATGCACAAATCTGAGGCACTTCAGAGTGATGTTAGTCTGTTAAAGGATCAATCAAATACTAGTTAAGTCGTGAATTTACAACGGTGGCAAATACAACTATATCACACTCAGTGTAGCCTACTTTAGCCTTTAGGCCTACACTGGCATAGGCTAGTCCTAGGCCGTAACTCAAAGGCACCATTTTATACCAAAGTATGCTATCTATTTTATATGTATGGTCTATGGTTAAAATGTTCAAACAGTTGCAAGAGATAACCATAGTAGCTCATGTCGTTTTGAAGATTACAATTGTAACTAGCCTATAGGCGTAGCCTAGCGTAAAGCTAGGACTGACTAAGGACTTGTAGTAGTAATCAAGCCTAGTGTTATTGTTCACTACTATATTAGGCCTAGTCCTACAGTAACTCTGCAGAACACGAAGAAAAATCATGTGTGGTTACATAGTGAGGATATTTCCCTTATTAGTATACATTACGTCTATAGAACGAGACTTTATGTACTTTTTAGTGCTTAATCCAAAGCGTGAGAAAATCGTTCATGGATCTTGTTTCGGAGTCGACGTCAGTCTGCCGGTAGTCTTGCCGTAGCAGCAATAGTTCTCAGAAGTTCTTTTTAACCTGACGTCATCATTTATCAAAGGCTTATTTTACATAATATCTGATTGGTCGAAAATATTAAAAGAGAAACGTATCTCAGTAACAGAAAATTCTTTCAAAGATAATTTCGTCAAATTGTAGTCAGATTGATGAAAGATCGGATATAGTTAATTCTACATGAAGGAATATATTAACAACCTACGTCTCATTTAACTCTATTTCATCAAAACGTGTCAAAATTATGAATTTTGGCCACAATTGTAAGTGTAAATTACCAACGAAAGGTACCTACAACTTTTGTAACTTTTCTTCGTATAGCGGTAATTTTGAGGCCAACTTATGATCTGTGAACAGATTAACATCGTTGTAAAATGTTAATATGAACACATAACTAGAATATAAACAATACTTTATAATGGATTTCTTGAAGCTATTTTGGCAATTATTACTTCATCTTGTTTGCAAATCATTCCTTTACAACCCAGTGTCAGGATGAAATTTGTCTCCCGCTTACCCGTGCCACGTTGAAATTGAATATGCTTTACGCATGCGTCGTATACCCATTCTGCCTTCCCGGAAGCACTTTGTAAACTGGTCTATATTTGCATAATACGTTGTAGTTGAACTGTACCGTTATGTAGTACATGTGTGCGCGTGACAAATTCAGTACACAAGAGTGACCAGTTTGGAGTATTTTATGGCCGGAAAGTAGCTAGCTACACGTTTACAATATTGACTACATAGAACATGAACCAAAAGGCTAGGCTATGCCGTCAATCACAGTTTCATGTTAATGCAATATTTCCAATGCACTAACTTTCTGCATTTTAACACGTAAGGTCATGTACACTATATACGTTAGGCTAAACTTTAGCCGATGATACAGTGGTTCATATTGACTCTAAAGAACATGGGAGAAGCCGGAATTTTCTGAACTTACGGTCCATATTTTTCAACGATGATTGCTGAAGAAGATCTTTGTCAACTCCTTTATTGGTTAAATTGCATTTGATGAGGCAATCGTTTTATCTATCGTAAAATTATTCGGTGAGACATGTATAATTAGTGAGTCGAACTGATTGTCGACATGCATTTGCTATCACGGCAAATGCATCTCGGCTAATAAAAGGAATAGGCTGCCTAGCCTATCTGAAGAAATGTTGTACTTGTAGGCTTAATATAGGCTAAAGTCAGATCTAGCCAGATGCTCAGGTTTACAACTATTAATTATCATTTTTGGGGGGTTTGGAACTCAAAGACTTACAAGTTACAGTTTGGCCTAGGGTAAATTTAAAGATTAATTCTTACTAGCCGTGCCTAGTTAATGTAGTGCATAAAGTTACAGACTTACTATGTTAGGCAGGACCCGCGTTACCATCACTCGCTAAGAAGAAATTCAGTTCATACTTAGGTATAGACCCAAGGCCTAGGTGGAGATTATTTTCATCCAAAATCTCATTAGAAATACAAATAGGCCTAGCCTAGACCGGTTCAGTTATTCTCCGCACACGGTACTTTCAGCTGATTACCTTCCGCTGACAAATTTGGTGTGCGGAAAGCATCTTAATATGTCAGCAGAAAGTAACGTTTGCGGAGAATAACTGTATCCGCCTTGACCTATTCCAGGCTGTAGCCTAGATACTGATAGTTCATCCATAGGGGGGCCATATCATTCCGCCATCGGTACTTTCCGCCATAGAAAAAGTCAGTTTTAAGCACTTTTTGTATGGCAGAAAGAGCACACTATTGTGGGTGCATTGTTTATGCACTGTTTATTGCTTCCCTTCACTCTACCTAGGCCCACAAAATCGGTCATTTAAATCGACAATCAGAATGTGAAGTTTTATTAATTTGAGGACAGTGTATCAACTCTTAGAACTTACAATTAAAACTATTCTATCAACCTGTACATTAAAGACTGGGTATCAATTTCCCAATCATATCTTAACTACAGTTCAGTCTATCCAGGGAACCGTCACATTTGAAGACGGTGTACCTATCCTTCCTCAAGATTCACAGAAAGTTTCACGGATACATTCCTTCACACCACGGTAAAATCCATTCCTAAAATTTACCTTTTCGTCATAGGTTTCGAGCCTTTCCGCCAAGGTGGAACAGAACGAAACCTATGGCAGGAAGTTATGGGAATATGTACCTATAGCGGAATGGCACTAGAAATTTGTCAAGACTGCTGGGTGTACCTACACTAGTCACAAAAAATGTTTTCAATCAGGTTTGGCATTTTCCAAGTAAACCCTGAATTTTAAACATGGAGTGTACACCCACCTTATTGAGAATAGGAACCTTCAGTATCTGCGGAAGTACTTCGTATGTCACCTGAAGTCATCAGAGGTCAAATTTTGAAACAGTTGTAATCATCGTAGATCCAAGTATAGAACTTGGTGCACTTCACACTTGGTATGTAGATTCACTTTATAGAAGTGGGCAAAGAATCACTTCACCTTCTGGTGTTCTCGTTCAGGTAAAGGGATCTGTAGTTTAAAAAGAAGTAACAGTGAAGTTACAGCAACTTAGTCCATGAATGCACCCCTAAAAGTTCTGTGTTATAAAACTCACTCTGATTTTGTCTTTTTGGTTGCAGAGGACAAAGAAACCATGTCATACCAAGGTCCACCACCAACCAATAACAGCCACAACCCGACTACAAATAGTTCAGTCGGGAACATGAGACATGGTCATCCACCTCCCCCCGGTGGTCTCATGAAAACGGGTGGCTTTGTGCAGCCTATGTACGCACCTCCTGGGGCTAATGGTCCTTCCTCTATGGCTCCACCAACAAATGGCAAAGCAGCGCCTCCAAATTTTGGTGCAGGCATTCCACCACAGAGACCCTATTTCAGTGGACCTGGACCACAAAATTCCCAGCCGAACGTCGGCCAACAAATGCCTGGCCCCGCCCAGTTTCCACCCAGAGCAACAAACGCTCAACAAATGAATGTACCACGCAGTGGGCCTCACCCAAGAGGGCCTGTTCCAGTTAGTCAGATCAATCAAAACTTTGGTGGGCCACCTCCTTCAAACTCTTCTCCAAATTTACATCAAGGAGGGAGAAATTCACAACCACCACTTTCAATGAGACCACCAGGTGGTCCTTATGGACTCTCAAATCAAGGGCCTGTTGGGCCTCCTCCTCCTGCAGGGGTGAATAGCAATCTAGTGGGTTCATCCCCAGGGGGACAACAACGTTTATCAGGACCACCACCGCCAGGTCCTGCAATAACCTTAACATCAGGTTCTTTACCAGGAGGACGGTTACCCCCACCAGTTGGTGTTCAGCCCCCTCCAACTTCTGCCTCACACATGGGGCAAGGTGGCGGAGATTTTCATGCAGGATCATCAGGTAATTTTCTGTTTTTATCACCCCTTCAGCCCCATTTTCACACTGATGATGAAAGGTAGCTAGATAAAACGGATACATCATATGGCAATATACCATGTGATTGAACCTGCCTGCTTCAGTGAGAAATTAATGCTGTTTCCTTTTGTCATTTGTCTTGTTTTCATTTTGTAAAAAAATGATACTCTGTCACTCTTATTGTGAAAGGAGGGTAATTGGTCCTGTCACAAGCTACTAAAGTGTGGTCAGTCCTACAGCTTGACCAACAACAGATACTTGTTGTTTGGTCATTTGTTCATGACCATTATGGGAACCCCCAAATTATTTAAAACGATTTTCCATATTGACAACAATGTTATTAGTTGTTAACAGAACGGAACAAAAATTTCCTTAATGTGTCAGAAGTCGGCAACTTCTTCAGTAAGGAGTAAAGAAAACAAAATATCCTCTCAACCATTTTCCTTATTTTAATGGGCAGTGATCGCTTTGGTGTCTATCAAGTAACAGATTTTAAGTCACAAATTTGTTTTAACAACAACGATTTTAGTGGATTCATTTATCAGGGCAGACCAGTAAGACTGCTAATCTTGAGGTGAAATGGAAGACATCAACGGATGTTGTTTACAGTTTGTGACATTACATGACAAAAATATGCAAATCGTGTGGAAATAATTATGAAACCATGACTTTTGTGTAATTTATGTCTAGGCCAAATATCCATATGCATCAAGTTGCTTCATATTGTATCAGTTGTAGGCTTCATGTTGGATCAGAGAAAAGGTGCAAAACTTTCAAAATAGGAAAGATGTCATTGTTTGAAATGCTTCTAACTTGTGAAACCTAATATATTTATTGGTTTCTGGGATTTTTTTGTATGCCTGAGATGAGTTTTTATCAGCTTGCAGGTTTAATAATTTTCTTTTAAGGGGATGAGGGAGGTTGAGGAAAGAACTCTATTTCAAGTTACAATAAATTTGGTCTAATTACATTATATCAAGCAATGGGGCATTTTGATTGATGATCTTAATATAAAAAACTTTGTGTTGGCTTTTTTGAAGTCATGCTTGAAAGATCATGTTTCATTTCAAATATATGAGAAGCATTTGCAAATTTTTGAAAAATTCCTTTTTTTGCCCTGATGTGACTAAACTGACAGAAAATGTGCCTGAACAACAAACTTAGGGTCAAATTTGATGAAAAAAGATAAATGGGTTCAGAGATCTGTCTCTTGATCCAAAATTCACCGTACTAAAAACCAAGTTGGCACACACATCTGTATACACATCTCTGGGAAAACAAAGGTTTACTTTGTGGATGGTTAAATTCTGTGAAAATGAAAGTGGCCTGAGTTCAGGATGTGAAATGCTAAATCGATTCTGATTTGGTATTATTAAGTAGGAGTATGTGAAGGAATCCATCAAAAGTGTCTTACAGAATACCGTACAAATTACAGGATGACTTCAGGCACAAAACTTAATTTGATACTGTATTTTGCAGCTGTCAAACCAGGTTGTATTCCTATACCTCCTTTAATTTTTGAGAAATAATTTCCTGATACAAATCTAGGCCCATCAATTAAAGATGGTAAACTACTTAGTTTAACACACAGACCATCGGGTCATTTCCTCAGATTCGACACAAACAAACCTCAATGTGAAGATAAGAGACTTTTATAGCACCAAAATGACTTGATTTTATCATCTGTTACAAAGTTGTCAAATGACGTATTGTGTTGAATGTCATCCAATGGTACTTTGTTGTGTTTATGAAGTTGAAAGAATATGTTTTGTTTTTAGAATTGATAAAACAATGGATTAAAATTAACCTTTAGGCCTGCACAGAGGAGCAGACATCATTGTCTGTTTAGCCTTAAAAAAGCATGCCAGTGATTCAGCATATTTTAAAACTGAATTTCTTTAAAACCAGACAAGCTGTGAAAACTCTACTAGCACTCAAATTTGTCTTTTTCCTTGGACTATAACATACATGTAGACTACTAAAATTCTGCCTAAAGTTGTCCTTTAATTTACATCACTCCTCCCTTACCTGTCTTCAAACAACTATGCATTCCAGTATAATGTATCCTATCCAAAATTGTGACCACTGCACCTCCCTCCCCCCCCCCCATTAAATTGTGTAATTATCAGTTGATATGGTTAAACCTGTGACCAAAGCTCTATTACCTGCCATGACGATATGACTGCATAAAAGCAAAACGAAAGGCATATTGACTTTTCAGTCTGAGTACTTGCAGGTTTATCTACATACACGTACAGTATATCTATTAAATTTGGTATATGTATGTAAAATCAATCAATTCAGACTAGATTTTACACAATTTCTTTGCTGTTATTTTATGAATATTTTTGTTCAATGTCTTGATTTCCTGTACATCTTGGTTTAAAATGGTAATTGTTCATCTCAATGAGGCAATTTGCCAGACTACAACAGCAAGAGCAGCATAGCTCATTGTTTTCAACATTTTTAAGTCAACAGGGAAGTTTTTCGTAGGATGTTTATGTGTATATATATATATTTCTGGACAATTGTTCAAACTTTCCATGTAGCAGTTATAATGTTCATACTATACATGTATATATTTGGAATGTAATAGAATTTAAATGTTGAATTGTCTATGGTAGGGGTTTCTAAGAGCAACAGGATTCTTTTGAAGATACCATGTTTCCTTCTCAGTTTGGGTGACTGAAAATTTTGCTAGCTCAAAACATTTCCCGTATAGCATTGCTATGTAAACAAAATAGATCTCTTTACAGTTCTTTCTGTTATATAGAAAATAAATTTTGGGGTAAAATTACTTTTAAAAAAAGACACAAATTTGATACAGGTGTCGTATTACAGTACATGAATATCAGAGCAGAACGTGAAGAAATGAGCATTGTGGAATAAAAACAAAATTAAATCATCATCGTGGATGTTTTTGAAGTCGCAATGTACAGTCAATTTTTTTTGGGGGGGGGGCAATCGCTGAACTGTGACGAAAGTTTTTGTTTTTACACAAGAACTACTACGTGGAATATCTCAGTTCAAAAACCCTGTACTTAATCAGCCAGCCCTAAATGCATCCATTTTTTAAATGCAGTTTATTTTAAAAAGCAGTGCTCTTGAGTTGTTGGCTATGGATATGCATGGTTTGCTTTTCAACTCTGTTTGCCAAGAGTTATCACACCTGTCTCCTTGTTTACCCAAAGCTGAGGACTGCGAGCAAAACGTGGCTGGCAATGGATGTGGCACTTCTGCATTTTGTTTTGCTCTTTTAAATTAATTGTGACTAAATTGTGCATTTTACCTGTTTTTTTTTTTTGCATGAATTAATTAATGTTTCTTAATTTTTAATTAGCAGTTGTTGAAAAGAGATATATATACAGTATAGGGAAATAGAACAGTACAAAATTCTAGCATTTTGAGTGACCAGTAGTTCAACTGCTGCTGTCCACTTCAGATGGTACATTATAGTGCAGTAGCTTAATATCATGCTAGATATATAGAAGAATGGCATTATTAACTTGGTATATTACTTAACCTACTGTATCCTATGAAGTTTATTATGCATGCAGTCACTGCAGTGATGCAAAGATCTACTAAACTCTTGGCTATAAATTAACTGAAGAAAGCCACTGAAATGACAAGCAGCAACAAAATATATCTAACATATTGCTTGCAGCTTCGCCCCTTACTCCCTATTAACATATATCTATTGCTTCTTGGTTGAAAAGCTCATGTACAAGATTTCAAAAAAAAAAAAAAAAAAATTATAGATCTGCAAGTTTTTTTGGGGTTGAAGTTTTAGAAAAGGTAGAGTTTGTTGACAGGCTGTGGAAAATGTTAACTTTTGTGCTTTGGATTTGCTTATTCACTACAGAAAAGAAAGCTTCTGCTCGGCCCTTCCTGGACATTCCCCAAGGAGTTGGCCTGATAAAATCCCCCTCAACTGGCTCCCTGGGGCACCTCCCAATGCCTCATCTGGATTACCCACAAACACCCTCCCCGATTACTGAAATGCCTGACCCATTAGCCAGCTTTTCAGGTATACAAAGTTACCTTCCTTCTCCCATCCACTGTACTCTTTTGTTCATTTTTTTCAAAGCTCTGCACATTTCACTAATGATGACTTGCTTGCATCTCCCTCTCTCTCTCTCTCTGTCTATAATTATCGTCTGCATCTAGCTTCCTCTTAATTTCTTAAAGCTGACTTCACTTTGCTGTCAATTTCTTTGGTCCATCTGTTTCACTCCTCTGCTACGTGGCATTATTTGTCTCTAGTCTAATTGTGAACGTCTAAGTGCAAAACTGTTTAGTCTGCAAAATGACAAAAAAAAATTAAACAAACTAACAAATAATAATAATGTTACTGTTCAGTTATTCATGTTAGATTGTCAGTAGATTGCTTATTAAAAGCAAGAATCAGGGTTAGTTGCACTGTCACAATCCACAGTTAGACTACATTATAAATCATACTGTATGCAGTGCGGGCAGTGTCCATAATAAGGTATGTGTCATACGTTCGACTGAAATGTGGTTTGAGAACATAATAGACTGAAGCTTCAAGAGGTAAACACTGTGATGGCAGTATTGAACAATAGCATATAAAATTGCATATTCCAGAGAATAATTTAGTCTTCAAATATTGCATAGTAGTTTTAAAGACTCTGAGCTTTGTATCGTATGAATATACTCTGGTTCTTGTGTACAAAAACCACTATGCATCTTTGCACATGTATGCATAGCAACTTGCCCATTCTGAGTAGCATTTTGTGTTGCGATACCTGATAATTTATTCACAGTATTGGATTCAATAATTGGTTATTTGCACCTTCCCCGTTCAAAAATATTATTCTACAGAAAAGGAAAAAAAAGAAGGAAATTTCCCACTAGCCAATGCAATGTAATATATTACTTTTTTGGTAGTGTTTGCTGTGTACCAGCAAAAACTTAAAAAATTACCTGGAGTAATTCCAAGTCTTTTCAACAAAAATGAAGGCCTCTGGAATAAACTGAGCCACCATTTAGTAAAGTAGTTACATTTAACCTTAACAAGTAAGGCAGAGAATTTATCATGTCATTATCATGCCACTGGATCTTGCTCTAAGCATCTTGAACATATTGCATGCTTCTGAACTATGCATGGCTAAATCACAAGCTAGGTTATCTATTGGTTCCAAGCATGTTTAGCAAGAGATTGGTGAAAAAGTACTTGCTTTGCCTGCATTTTAATAAGGCTGCTTTGCATAAGTACAAATCAGCTTCAGTAGTGAAGCTTCTGTAGAAAAGCAACTTGAAAGCAACATACCTAATACTATGCAGTTATAAGCGTGGAATTTAGAGTGCAACATCGTAGAAAAGCAACATGCCTATTGCTATGTAGTTACGTATAAGCAGAGGAATGGTTAGATTTATTATCTAGATAATTCTAGGATTTTGTACTGTTTACAAGAGGTCTGGATAATTGTTGACCTTTTCTCCTCGCTGTGGGGTTTCATTTTGTGCAATATCATTTAACCCTTCCCAATATCCGAGAACAGGTCCTGTAAATTCTGACCTTTATATACTAGCTATTACTGCATACATAATTATGGTTTCAAGAGGACAATACTTTTGTTTCCATGACTCTCTTCGTTGTGCATTCAGAGCTGATTTTGAAGAAGATGTGCCGGTTATCAACCCCCCCCCCCTCCTCCCTTCCAACTTCTGCCCGTATAATCCAGATTTTTCAGTAAATGGTGTCCCATACAGCATATTGATTTTCAAATGTAAGACAAACTCAATGCTTTTACTTTAAAGATGCTTGTAAGGGACCAAACTAGGAGGGACAACTCTTAAATTCAAATCAGCCCTGAACCATCATTACAGTGTTACTGTTAATAGCTCTCCCTGTGTGGTGGAATTGTAGTACTGTGCCTTAGTTATTGATAATGTCACTCTTATTTATTGTCTTTCCTTCAATGTTTCATCATGTTTTTGGGCAGCACTTTAGTTTATCACTATTTAATAAAGGTTATCATATTGCAAATTGTTGAATTCTATCAGTTGGCATTAAATGTTAATAAGCCTGTAGGGTTAATCAATAGAGAGTGACTAATAATAACAGATTTTAATCTAAAAATTTCATATGTGTTGAGAAACATTTAGAGATAAACATAATCTAGAAAAAATAAACTATACTTATGCTGGGTAGAGTACAGTAGAAATGAAAGAAAAAAAAAAGAGTAAAAAAACAAAGAATCTACAACTCCATATAAAATCATCAGCCCTACACACATGTATACTCTGTACATTTAAACACACACAGTGCTGTCATGATACAAATTAAGGCAAATTATGTTTAAGAATTTATATCAAATTGCAGTGGATCCTGTTATTTATAAACTGTTCCAAAAAGAAATACTTTAGAACCAAAGAGAAAATAAGGAGACAATCCATGGAGTTGCAGATCTCATTTATATTAGTCATGTCCACTATGATGTCATCACTCTGGAGGGACATCAGTCATCCCCCCACCCATCCCTATTCCCCGACCAAGTTCATCTGCCTCACGGTTTACTAACAGTTTGCGATATATAGGTTTTAAGCACTAACACCGTCATGCAAATGGATATGTTACTGTATATCATCTGACCAAAAATTGAACCCGCACCACCTATCCTATATCACTGTGATAGACCTAGTACCTGTCAATTTTCCATGCCATGCATGTCCATGGCAACTGCTGTTATGGTAACCATTACAGCCCTAGTGAATGTTAATTTTCCACACCATGCATTTCCATGGCAACTATTGTTATGATTTTCATTATCCAGCCCTACCAGGCTGCAACAAGCACCTTACTACAATGTCTCTCTTCCCTATTTGCACAGTAAATGTAGATAGAGAGGATATACTATAGTTGATATCCCTTAATACAATTCTCAGCCAAATGAATTGTCTTGTTTATGCTCTTTCGCACAGTATAACTATGAAATCAGTTGTAACAGTAAGATACAACCAGCACTTTTTTTTCTCTTTTTTTTTACAGTAGGTGCAGTTATATTTCTGTTAAAGCTGCTTACCAGCAATATGTACCAATCAACTGTGAAGCAACTTTAAGATTTTAGTACTTCTAGAACACAACATAAGCACACACTGATAACGCAAATTATCTAAAGCTCATTACACTGTAAAGGAAAGATATTTTAAAAAAAATTGGAAAAATGTTTGTTCTTATGTTAACAATTTCATTTAGTTTTGAAAACTTGCCTGATACTCTAGGGGATAGTTTAGTGTTTAAATTGTTTGTAGCATAAATTGCTACTACGTTGATGAATATAGTGCAATATAAACATGTTTTCGCATTTATAGCAAATTGACCATTTTGCTGAATGAAGCTACACCTCACTTCCCTATCTGCTCACAACAACTGTACTCTAGCTGAAAGGGTCACTCTATTAATCAATAGAACTGTAATGAAAGCAACCAAATATGCTCTGTGATCCCAGAAACAGTGATAGATATCAGATAACAAGATCACAGGTCTTGTTATCTGGATTTCTAAATAAAGCCAGAATTATTATGGGATGGTCTACGGCATTCAGGGCATTCACTGTTTGCTTAGCAATGGTAATGATGACTTTTTCTCCAATCTTGCTCTGCAGTTCTATCTTACAGCTTTGTGATTTCAAAATATGGTCACTTCAGATTTTTCCGAAATTAAATTGTTGGCAATATACATGTTATTGTACAGTACTTGTAAAGGTTTGGAGTCAAAACGTTTGGAACAAGAAAAAATGTCCCCATAACCTTCGCACATCGGGCTCAACTTTACGGTATAATTCTGGTAAATCGGTGAAGTAATTCATGAAAGTGCCGTATATATATATATAT